>UCOK01009611.1:0-35738 GCA_900474325.1 Synergus umbraculus | reverse complement strand
GCATTAATCATACAGGTCAATCAATTCGTCTCGACACAAAGAATTTTTTTTTCCTTACGTCAAGTCAAAATTTTGATTATTTAAAAAGTTATAGTCGAAAAATTAATTTTTGAAAATACAATTAACTTTAACATGCTTATTTTTTAATGAAATGCATTAATCATATAGGTCAATCGATTCATCTCGATGAAAGGAATCTTCATTTCCCTTACACCAGCTTTAAATTTTCAATATTTGAGAAGTTATAGTGGAAAAATGAATTTTAAGAAAATTATAAAAGTAAATAAAACTTTTAAAATTAAATATTTTGTGAAACCTTTGCAAGAAATTCAACTAGATATGTATTGGAATAACTATGTAAAATTTTATCAATTTATCTCTACGCGTTTTCAAGAAATTGCAGGATCGTGACATACATACATATATACATACACACACACACACATTCATACATCCGGACATTTTTTCAGATGATCATATTAGATATATTGCCCTTGAAATATGTTCAAAAAAACCTTTTTTAGGAAACTGGATTTTGTCACCACTACAAAGCTTCCTCTATGAGGAAGCAATTAATTATCTTTTGATTTTAAATAAAATTATTATTGCACTTGCATTTTCCGTGAACTTTGGGATCAGATGCGCCTTGAGATTGAAGTGATTTGCGAGAAAATCTTTAGAGAGCGTGGCTAAGCTTTTATCTGATAGGCGTTGCTCCAGGTGTGTCTCCTAGTATACTAGTATACTAGTAGAATTTCGGAATATTCCAGACACGCAATAATTAGTTTATCTCTCTGTATAATATTATTATCTTTCTGTATTTATCTACTAGTATTATGTTCCCTATGATTGAAGTGATTTGTGAGAAAAGTCTTTAGAGGGCGTGGCTAAGTTATCTGCTAGACGTTGCTTCAGACGTGCCTCCTAGGAGCGTGACTCCATAAGAACGTGACTGTATAGGGTCGTGACTAGTGGGCAGTGCTCTGGAGTATTCCAAAATTCTAGTAGTATACAAGTAAAATTTTGGAATATTCCAGACACGCGATAATTAGTTTATCTCTATGTATAATATTATTATAAAATATCATTATCTCTCTGTATTTATCCTCTAGTATAATGTGCCCTGTGTAGTAGGCGTGATTCCTAGGTGCGTGTCTAGTGGGCAGTGCTCTCGAATATTCCGAATTTCTACTAGTATAATGTCACAAGTGATAATTATATTATCACGGGGACAGTCTTTAGGGGGCGTGGTTAAGTTGTTATCTGCTAGGCGTTGGTCCAGGCGGGCCCCTAGGGGCGTGTCTCTATATGGGCGTGCCTACACGAGGGCGTGGCTAGCGGGCAACTCTGGAATTTTCAAAAATTCTACTAGTACAATGTGTCACGCGATAATTAGTTTATCTCTCTGCAAGTCTCCGAAACATGGTTCTTTCATCTATTCTTAATACTCATTTCAATTCCCCTAAAGCAAGACTCTCTCCAAGATGAACACTTTTGACTCCCTTCTTAGCTCTTTCATGAATTTCCAAAGCAGCATCAGGGTGATGAGACTAGCGAAGGGAGTGCTTTCTTATCCATGAGGCGATTGATACTTCAGAGTCGTTAAAGGAAAGCGGAGTAAATCCCAGTGGCTTGGGGTCGGGGGTGAAGCAAGTGGTATAGTAACAAGAGGTAGGTGGAGACTACAGAGAAGGTAGGAGGTGGCACGCAGTAAAGACGGGTGCTTGCGACAAAGGCCAAGACGAGGTCGTCGGGTGACAGGAAGGAGAAAAAAAAAGAGAAGAGAAAGGAAGCAGCAGCTCTTTGCTAAGCCTCTCTTCGTTTCCTAGCTCGTTTTTCTGTCTTTCTTTTCCCCTTAAGAGAGACTAGGGCTTGTCTTATCATCTCCCTTGCACTAAGGGCTTCTATGTTTAAGGGAGCAGGAAAGAGGTCGATACCGTGAGCTGCTGGTAATTGCTTCGACTCAAGAATGCAATATCCCTTTTGCTGCACGAGCCCCATATTTTTTAGCTTCTCCCAGGAACGTCGTTCATACAACTTCGCCAGGTTCTGTCGTGTTCTCTCAATATGACGACGAGATGAGAGAATTTTTCCTTTAGCAAGTTCCTTTTTCCATTTTCCTTTTTTAGTTCAGTTTAGTTAGGATTACTAGCTTTGTTCGTTCCGGACGTTCAATCGAAGGGGATGAAAATAGTTTCCACGTGATCATAGGTCTATCGTGTAGTTCCAATTATAAGCGACTACCTGTTGACAGTATTACGTATAAGCTATTCCGAAACTCGGGGATTATTTCCTGATAATAAGGAATAGAAAGGGAACATCTTGGCTTTTATAACAGGCTATACTTACAAAGTAATATTCTTGATAAGGGTCAACCGCGAAGGTTCAATACTTGAAATTAAAATTGGATGTTTTTACATTTTTTCTAACTATTATTATGTGATATTGATTTCTATTCTCTAGGATATACCGGATTTTAAGATTTCAAGGACGTGAAAATATTTCAAGAGATTTTTAAAAAAGAGTTTAAGGAATTTTTAGAAATTTCGAAAGATTTTAGACTTTAAAAAATATTAAGAGATTTTAAAAGTGATTGAAATATTCTATTTAAAATTCGACAGTCAAAAAAATGTTTATTAAAGCCAGCAGGTTGATGGGGTTACAAGAAATGAGTAAAGATTTTATTTTTTCAGAATGAAGAAGAAAATAAAAATCGACGGCGTAAATGGGGATAAATAAAACTTTAAAGGCACATTTTCTCCTTTTGCAACGATTATTAAACGTTTTTACTAGGTTCTTCCATGATAATATCTATATATTTTCTCTTTTCTTTCATGTCCCCGTTTTCTTCCATTCTCGAATGAGGTGGTTGTTCCCTTAGCTATTTACCCTTTAGAGCTCTTTATCTCCAACAGTGCTTAGGTTGTAAAGGACACTTTCAATTTAACTTTGCCCGACTTACAGATCTTTTCATTGGTGCCACAGGCTAATCAAAGCGAGCTTTTTGACGTTGATTAACGTCGACTCTACATTCTCAATCTTCAATCCATTCAACTCCATCATTCATCGATAGAATTGAACTACAAATAATAACTCGTACTTTGAAAGTTCTGTGGCTTCTGAAGCTCTTTGTCTGCATTCCATAATGAAATATTAATTAGTCAAAGCGACCGAATACTGGATGAAGTTTAATTCAGCTTCAATGAAAATTTCTCCCTTTTGAAATCAGTGAAATACGGAATCGAAATTTAAAAGCCCGAAAACGTAGCTAGAAATAATCCAAACTTCAACTGATAATCGACAAAATTAGATGGTGTGATTATTCCGCTAATTTTGCAGAATTTTAAAAACATTTAACTTGTGAGAAACGCAACTTTGCTGCTACCTAGCGGAGATTTTGAAAAATTTCTGTGGCGCAAGATTTAAATGGCAAGATTTTTTCATCCTCGAGTTACATTTTATTTCAAAAAATACACATGTATTAAAAACTCTAGATTTATTTTAAAAACCCTTAAAAAGAATCTTCAAAATCTCGTAAAATTCCTAGTATTTCCTTAAAATCACTCGAATTCTTAGAAATCCTTTAAATTTTCTAAAATCGCTCAAAATCTCATAAAAATTCTTTGAAATTTCTTCAAATCTTAAAATTTAAGGTAGATCGTTTTGAATTACTCAAATTCCATTGAAATTCCTTAAAAGCACGTAAAATATCTTACAATTCTTTAAGACTTTAAAAAATTATTTGCAATCTCTTAAAATCTTTCAAATTTTTTGAATCTTAAAATTCCTTAAAATTTACTCCATATTTTGTGAAATAGATAAAAGTAACTTATACTTATAACTTTTAGGTCGTTTCGGATTGCTAAAATTCCATTGAACTTCCTTAAAATTGCATAAAATATCTTGCAATTCTTTAAACTTTTTAAAAATTATTTTAATCTCTTAAAACCTTTAAAATTATTTTTAATCTCCTAAACTCCTTAAAATTGTTTTAAATCTCTTAAAATTCCTTAAAAATTACTCCACATTTTATGAAAATCCTGAAACTGTTGTGAATTATTTAAAAATTCCTTGAAATTACCTATAATCACTTTAAATCTCTTGAAATCTTGTGAAATTCTGTTGAAAACACTTAAAAACCTTTGCATTTTCTAAAATCCCTTAAAAATCTTTTCAAAATTCTTGAATTTAAATTTTTTTATATTGTGTAATTTCTTGAAATCCCGTATTCAAATCTTTTTAAATAACTTTTAAATAATATTGTATGATCTTTTGTTCGAAAATGGTTTCTTATATATCCAAGCGGGAAAAATGCGGGAATTATCCGGGAATGTCGTTGGCAAAATTTATTAGATACCCCTTTCCTTATAAATTTTCGCTTATTGTTGAATATTTTCGTTAAGAAAAAAGAAGATATTTTTAATCTTTCAATGTCCTATAAAGTGGACAAGAGTCGTGTTAGGTGTAGATAAGAAATTATCGTAATCGGTTGTGGTTCGTCGAGCATAGCGACATCAAGGGATGTGGGTTTCAACAGGATTCACACAAATAGCGAAGGGTAGGAACAAGTATATCGACGATATCTCGTGGCGTAGACAGCAAATTGCGCGTTCCTGAAAGGAAGTAATATCGAGTTCCTCACATCCCTTAATTCCATTCCTCTTAGGCTTCAAGGTCGACATTGTTGTGCATGAAATACCGACGAAACTGATACGATCTCTCCATAATAAATGTACAATATAAATTAAAACATCAATTTATCATTCTTGTCGTCATAATTCGACTATTAAAAAATATCAACATTTTTTAAATGTGAATATGAATTCTATCAATTATACGATAGGAAAAAAATTCTTATTTGAAAATTTGAGTGTCTCGAGTAGACCTAAGTAAGTTTCTAATGTATAGGCTAGCCAAGGAAGATCCGTAGCTCTCTGGGGAAATAGAGAAGTGCCTGCAAACGAAAGTTCGTGAACATTGTGACCAAAAAGAGAGCAGGAAAAGATTCTCATCCTCCTAGCAGAATTCAGGATCTGACAAAAAGAAAAACTAGTCTGCGAATTCGATTGACTTAAGTCCTACCCCTACAAAGGACTTTTGAAAAAAATAGAAAGGAAATGCAGTTTCCTTTCTCCAAGAATAATCATCGTCTTTTCCAACTCTCTTTTGTACCTATAAATAATGTCAAATTAGGATTTAAATCTATATTACATGGTTTATTTGTCGTTTAGCTAAGATTAGAAGATATTGTAAGGGGTTTAACGAAATTATAATGTTATATTCTAAAAAGATGATTGAGACGATGTCGAAATATCGTAACGCCTATTTCCGCACTCCTGATTTGAAATTTTGAATTTGGTTGAGTTAATAATCATTTTGTCACGAGTTTAAACTCGAAATACATTGAAAATCTAGGAATTTTAAGGGAATCGGACTTCAAGGTACTTTTATGACTTTTAAAATATGTATTTTGTGGGATGTAAATAAGGAATTTAAAACATTATAGGGAATATTATTGTGGAATTTCAAAAGCTTTTTATAATTTTTAAAAGATTTTACAGAATTTACAAAGATTTCGAAGGTTTTCGTCAAATTTTAAGGATTTTCAAAAAATATTTCCAATTTCTAACAGATTTTGTAATATTTTTAAGGATTTCATGGAATCTGATGACATCTTTAATGATATTACAAAATCATTTAAATATCAAAAAAATCTCTCGAAATCACCTAAAATTATTAGAAATCTCATAAAATTCCTTAAAATTTCAGAATAATATTTCAAATTCCTTAAAACCTCATAAAATTCTTACAAAGTTTTTAAAATTCCTTAAAATTTCACAAAATATCCTAAAATCCCATTCACTTCTACAAAATCGTTTTAATATTCTGAAAATCTCTTTAATTTCGTAAAAGTCAGTTAAAAATCGTTAAAAATGCACATAAGAACCTTCAAAATCATTAATCTCTTAAAATCCATGTTAAAATTAGTGAAAATCTCTAAAAATTTCTATTAACCTCTAGAAATTTCTCAACTCTTAAAATCTCTTAAAATCATTAAAAATTTCATCAGATTCCATAAAATCCTTAAAAATAATATAAAATCTTTTATAAATTAGAAATATTGGTTGAAAACTCTTAAAATTTGACGAAAACCTTCGAAATCTTTGTAAATTCTACAAAATCTTTTAAAAATCATAAAAAAACTTTTGAAATTCCTCAATAAAATTCCCTATAATGTTTTAAATTCCTTATTTAAATCCCACAAAATACATCTTTTAAGAATCATAAAAGTACCTTGAAGTCCGATTGAAATCTGGTTAAAGTCGTGAGTCAACAAAAAGCTTTGTAAGAGTTTTACGAGGTTTCGAGAGATTTTTCTGATATTTAAATCATTTTGTAATATTTTTAAAGATTTCATGGAATTTGATGAAATCTTTAATGATTTTAAGAGATTTTAAGAGTTGAAAAATTTCCACAGCTTTGTAAGAGTTCCATGTGGTTTTAAGGAATTTGAAATATTATTCTGAAATTTTAAGGAATTTTATGATATTTCTAATAATTTAACGTGATTTCGAGAGATTTTTCTGGCATTTAAATGATTTTGTGAGAATTTTAAAGGATTTCATGGAATTTGATATGATTTCTATGTAATATTTTTAAGGGATATAAAAGATATAAAGACATTTTAAATTTTACCGTAAAATTTCAAGAATTTTTTTAGGAATTTTTAGAGATTTTCATGAATTTTATCGTGGATCTCAGAAGATTTATGGATTTAATAATTTTTCTCGAATTTTAAGAATTTCATGGAATTTGAAGATATTTTTAATACTTTAAAGAAATTTTAAGAGATTTTCATGAATTTTAAGCGATTTTACAGTTTTTCAAAGGTTTCCTGGAATTTTTAGAGATTTTCACGAAGTTTAACATAAATTTTAAGAGATTAAAAAAATAAAATAGTCTTCTAAAGTAGTCTTCTAAAAAAATTCTTTCAATGAGAATTATTCTTGTTAATACTTTTTACGGATTTTTTAATACAGCTTTTACTGGATTTCCAGTTTAAAATTAAAAATATTGACTCTTCATCTTTCATGAGACGTTGTTTCACGAAAAGTCAAGTATTTTATCCCTTTTTTCAAGTATTTGGACTGGGAACCAAGCGGAGTTGGTAGTAGTTTTTTCTGATGTGGAAGACGTCAAGACGACCCTTCTGCATTTGGTGCGAAATGCCGTTAGCATAGAAATGGTCCTACTTCAGTAGAGTAGACCATTGTCAGGTCAGTCGTTCGAGCAAGTGCTATTGGCTTCGAAGCACCGTCCCGAGAAAGAATACCGACACAGTCGAATCGAATGTTACGTGTCACGAGTTCCGCTCTTATGCATTTGTGTCCCGTGTGCAATGTGCAATGTGCATTCACTAAAAACGATTTCAATCGCTTCGAATTCAAAAGTGTCCAAATGTTTCCCCTTCTTCTCTTTATTCGCCTTTTATCGTCGAGCTCTTGCCATACAATTTTACTTTCAATAACGTGTGGTGACTTCTAAGCGAAATATGAAAAATCCTGGGTAAAAATTTGAATGAAATTTTATTCAAATTCAGTGAAACGGCCAGAGTTTCACGCAAAATGTATGCAGGTGTTTATTCACACAAAGCATAAATAATAAAATGGGGATAAGTGAGTTTGCATTGTTTATAGAAAGATGAGAAGTTGCAGAAGCGAATCAAAAATATTTCAGGGTGATATAAAATGGAAAGATAAAGTGTTCTTCAGAATACAAATCTTCTTCGGGTACATGAGTGAATTCCCGAGGGGACGCAGAAGGATTCAGTGCCTGTGTCGTAAACACGGAAGATAAAACAATAAAATCATGGAGCGGAGCCAAGTAAGGCAGCACGCTACTAGTGCTCCATCCTTGTTGCTTTTCGGGTCGTACTTTGTTATATGTAATTTTGGGAAATAAGCCAAAACGAAGAATTAACGAGCCAAGCCGACCGCAAGAGTCGTCGACGTCGTACATCGCGACGATTGACTTTGATGGCTTCAAAGCCAGAAATTTTTTCCCTTTATAGAGACAAGAAGATGAAAAACTAAATTTGTACATTTTTTGTAAGAGTCTTAATGTCAACATAAGTAAATTTCAAACTAGAAAATTAAACTCTCTCTACTAATTACACAAAGTTTGATTTTCTCGAGTGATATTTTATATTATTAGCATATTTCTTTCTCCACAATTAGCAAATGAGAAAAAAGTTCAAACATTTGGAAGTAGAGGCAGTCGAATGCGCTTAATTATTCCGCGTGCGACCTCCCTCTCCTTTTTTCGTCTTGCTGTACCTGTCTTCGCTGTTGGTTAATGAAAATGTCACAAAGATTTGCACAGACAGCGGGAGCACACCGACCGTAATCAATTCTCCGCAATTCGTGCGACTCAATTACCTTCTACCACGCTACTGAGTAAACGCACCTCTCATAGATACATCCCTGCACGTCGCATCTCTTGTTTGCTCATATTTTCAGATACGCTCCTTTTTCATTCCTTTTACTTCTATTTTCATTTTTTATACTTTACTTTGATACTCTAGATTTAAAAATGCTTCTTCCTTTTTCAAAGGAAAATAGATCCGACTCTCTTTTTGAAGAAATTAATGAGTTTGTTTGATAAGAGTTAATTTGTCAGTAAATAAACATCGCAGAGCGATAATTACATTTACGATAGACAATTTTCACTCGTGAGGGAAAAGCTTATTAAGAGAGTTGTGGAATAATAAATATTTATTTCTGAATGAAAGCAAGTTTACCATCAAGAGAAATTCACTGCATACGAGTTTCCATAGTAAAATTTTCCGAAAGTTTTACTTTCGTTCATACTCTGGATACCTCGCAAATGTCGGACCAGTGACTTGAGTTGAATTTTGTTTTCCTGTTTCAAACTTTAATACCTCTGTGCAGAATTCTCTTTGTTTTCATCTTTTTGTTCCTAAATTGTCAGCAGATTCTTATCGATCTTAGTTTACCAGTTTTCCCTCGTATAACGGAGTTCGTAACTCGAAATTTTCTTATATGAAAATGGATGATCTCGTAAATGGTTCTGAAAATCGATTTCTCTAGACACAGTTGCTGTTAAATAGAATTCGACAAGGTTTTAGGGACAAAATTATTTATGCGTAATATATTAAAATGAAATTTTCTTGCTAGAAATGTTTTCCGTAGTTAATTATTAACTTTTATTTAGCTAAAATTTATCGTAATAATAATTTCTTAAAATCTTCAGAAATCATATCAAATTCCATGAAATCTCTTAAAATTCTTGGAAATGTTATCAAACTTCATGAAATCCTTAAAAATTCTACAAAATTAGAATAATAATAATTAGAATAATCTCATAAAATCCCTTAAAATTTTACAATCTTCGAAATCCTTTAAAATTCTACAAATTCTTTTGAAATCCCACAATAAAATTACCTAACAAAAAAATCCTTTAAACCTCATAAAATATTTTAAAACTCATAAAAATCTCTTGAAATTTTTTTAAATTCGTGAAAACCTCTTAATACTCCCAATCATAAAATTCTTGAAAATTCTTAGAAATCTTGTTACAGTTTATGAAATCCTGAAAATTATATATAAAATCTTTTAAAAATAAATTAGAAATTCCTTTAAAATTATTAAAGTCTCTTGACTTCTTTTAAAATTTCTGGAAATTTTATTATAATATTTCAAATTCCTTAAAGTCCTTTAAAATTCTCTGAAACATTTTGAAATCTCTTCAAATTCCTCGAAACTTCGCAAGATTTAAAATCTCTTAAAAATTCTTAAAACACCCGTCAGAAACCTTTTGATTTTAAAAATTTTACGAAAACCTTAGAAATCGCTTAAAATTTGTTGGAATCTCTTAAAGTTCTTAGAAACCTCTTAATATTTCTCAAAAATTTCAAAACATTTAAAATCCATTAAAACTCCTTAACTTTAAAAATTCTCTTGAAATTTCATAAATTCCGTTAAAATTCCCCGAAATATCTTGAAATACCTGAAAATTCTACGAAATATTTTTAAAGTCCTAAAAATCTTCAGAACTTTGTAAAAATCACTTGAAAATTGTCAAAATCCAGTAAAATTCCTAGAAACCTCTTGAAATACCTCACTAAAAAAAGTAATCTAACGAAATATCCCTAAAATCTTGGATACTCTCTAAATTTGAATCAGCAAAATTTCATTAATTTTTTAATGGCAAAAATATTGAAAGTTGAAATTTCAGACGTCTAATGTAACGAAGTTTTTTTATTTTTTTATTTTTGTTTATTTATTAGTAGAAATTTACCAGGAGTTGTCCAGGATTTTAAGAGATTTTAGTGATTTTAGGGAATTTCAAGATATTTTAAGGAATGTCATTTGATATTTTAAGGTACTTCAAAGGATTTTAAAGAGTTTAAAATAATTCAAGGATATTGAAGGATATTTCATTAGTTCATTAATATCTCTTGAAATATCTTGAAATCTTATGAAATTCCTTGAAATCTCTTACAAAGGGACTCAAATTTCCTTCCAATATCTTCAAGTTTCTTAAGTGCCTGAAAATGATCGACATAAAATCTCACAAGATCCTTCAATATTTATGGAAATACCAATTTAAAAAAGAATTCTTGAAATCCTGAAAAATTCCTTAAAATTACTTAAAATCTTTTGCAAACCTTTAAAGTCTTTAAAATTCCTTTTTAACGTTGGGTAAATTTCTATTAGTAGATAACTAAAAATTTTGTCTTTAGGAAACATTATTTAAAATACTTTTACTCCAATGGATATAAAAATAAAAAATCGTCCAACTAGACATCTGAAACTTCAACCCAATTTTAAAAAGACCAAGCAAATGGATTTTTTCTGTGACAATCCTATGATCCCACTTTCGGATTCGCGACTTAATTCCACCACTATAATCCAACATTATCATCCACCCACGCTATTACCCATTTTCCCCATTTGCTAACCCAATAAACTGCATTTCCTGAACTGAAAGCATCCGACTCCACAGGGGAATTTCAAATCTCTAATCTCTTCGCGGGGAAGAACTCTATTTTATTTCTCTCGACGGGAAACAAAAAAGAAATGTCGCTTTGAGCGTCGAACTCGACAGAATTGTAAAGGAAAAGATCGCAGGGCCACAATGAAGAAAAAGGGATAGGCCAGGTGAACTAAGGAAACCCTCAACGAGAAAAGACATCTCGTCTTCCTACTCTTCCTCCTCTTCCCACTCCATCACCCTTTTAACGACGAGGGATTCTCGGGAGGACGCGCGCGAAGGCCATACATGAATTCGCATTGCGCACGTGTCAGTTAGGGGTTGTGGGTAAAGGAAAGGGGGTGAGAGGGTGATACGGTGAAATCGTATTACTAGTGCATTGTGGGAGTTGAATAGCCCGCATTAGAGCCAACGAGGTTGTACCGTCGTTCTCCCTCCGCCACGCGTCCTCATCCTCTATCACCCTCAATTTCCACCCATTTTTCCACCCACAACCCTCAGCACCTCTTGGTACTCTGTTCCTCTTTTACTTTCCTCGACATACAGTTCGCGTGTCCTCTGGTGAATGTTCTGCATTCTCTAGTTTGGTTGCATAAGAGAACCTCTAGACTTTATCGATTTTGGTGTAAACGACGAAGAGGGATATGGCGAATCAGAGGAGGGCGAATCGTTCGAGACAATTACGTTGTTTGCGAAAACGATGTTACCTATAAAGGCGACAAGTTGGGATCGATTCGAACTCGGGTCAAACCTTGAGGCAAAACTATTTTCGAAAGGGCTTACGGGACAATCCCAGTTTCGATTTGGGAGAATTGAATCAAATCGAAAATGTAGTTGAGCGGCGAGGGTAATTTAATTGATTAATTAGGTGATCAAAGAGCAAGTTTGTATAAAGAGGAGCAGAAAGGCAAGATTGAAGAAGAAGTTATTGGGTTGAAGTTTCAGACGTCTAGTCTGCCTCTCTAAGTCTGAATTAGTGAAAAGTGAGCCACTAATTTTACTTTAGTGAACATTTTTACTAATTATTAATTGTATTTCACTATTTCAATTCGCAGTTTTCAACTTTTCACTAATTCATATTTAGAGAGTGACGATTTTCTTTACATTTATTGGAATAATAACAAAAAACAAGGTTTTTAAAAACCCAAAATTTTTATTTATGAAGTAGGAGCAATTTTAGAGAATTTTAAGGAATTTCAAGATATTTTATGAGATTTAAAAAAATTATAAAAGGATTTCTAGAGATTTATAGGAATTTTAAGGAATTTTAAGGGATTTTTTTAAAGAGTTGGCAAGGAGGTGTCAATAGATTTTTTTTCAGATATTTCACAAAATTTTTATACTTTTTTAACTGATTTTAACGAATTTTAAGGAATTTAAAGAGATTTCAAGAGATTTCAAGAGATTTTAATTAACTGAAAGGAATTTTTAGATATTTTAAACAATTTTAAAACATTTACAGAAGATTTTAAAGTTTTTAAAGAATTTCAAGTAAGAGATTTTGAGGGATTGAAATTCTTTGGAATCACTTGACCCTAAAATCTCTTGAAATCCCTTGAAATTCCTTAAAGTCACATAACATATTAAATACAATAATAAACATATTATTATTAATTAATAACTCATAATAATAATAAATACAATATGTAACATAATATTAAACACTATCAATAGAAATTTCTAAAAATCTCTATAAAAATTTCTATAAAATCCCTTGAAATTTCTTTAAAATGTGGACAACTCTGTGTAAATTTCTACTAGTAGGTAAATAAATAAAAATAAAATGATTTTGGGAACTTTTTTGATATTCTTAATCCAAAAAATGCGAAAAAATCAAAATAAAATAAAAATTGTCGTCATACTAACCCAATCAAGTTGTAAGTTATTTTTGGGCGTATTTTTTTTGTCACTGAAGAACTCTATTCAAGTTTCAGTCTGAGCCTCTCATCTAGAAAAAAGTGTATCAAATAATTAAAGAGAATTTGAAATAATTTGGAGAAAATAAGAGGCTTTTGAGAAAACTCAAAGGAACAGAACGGAATTGAAAATTATTCAAAAGAATTCAAGAAAATTTTTTAAATAATTCTAAACAATTTATGAGATTTAAATAAAATAAAAGAATTTTGGTGAATAAAAATTGGTGAAAGAATTGATAAAAATTCAAAATAAATTTTTAAAAAATTAACAGGATTTAAAGGAATTTAAAGGAATTCAAAAAATTTAAAGTGAATGCAAGTAAATTACAGATAATTACAAGGAATTTTATACAATTAAGAATAATTTCGTTGCATTTAAATGAAGTAAAACATCCAGAAAAAAAAGAAAATACAAAAATGGAGAATATTTGCCAAGAAAAGAAATAATAGATGAAATCGAATGATTGAACAAAATTCAAAATCATTCAAAATAACTCCACAGTTCTTTAATCTGGCTCTGGCTTTAATGCCCAACAACTAGCAAAAAAAAGTTTCATTTTGAAAAGGAAAGGCTAACAAATTTGTGTTCTTTCGAAAAAATTGTTCTACCTTCAAAAATATCAAATTTTGTATTCCCGATTCTAATATTTTTCACTAACCGCGACTTGTGACTACTTTTGAGTACAAATCAGATTCACTACTTCCTAAACTTCACCAATTAAGTTCCTGATTAAATAATCCAATTTCACACTTTAACCCAAATATATTCGTTTCCTTTCTCGATCCATCTTTCCCCGGGGATGCTCCTCACAAAATTTAATCAGTCGCAAATGGAATGCAGAGAGTTGAAACGAGATTTGACACCCCAGGAAAAGGGGGTCGCTGAATGGCTAACGCATGCAGGATTTGAAAAGAGCAAAATGGAGTTGGCATATCTCGGCATTCGAGCACCGCTGGTGTATGAATTACTCAGAAAAAGACAAATTACTAGGCTCGTAAACGTAGGTATTCTCTGCGGTCCAAAGCCACGCATGTCCACCTCTTTTTTCTCTTTCTTTTTGAATTTATGCTGCAATTCGTTCCACAATTTCAGGATTTTCAGACGATTTATTCTCACGAGAATCATTTCAGTTTTCTAGTACAAACAGTTTCTAAAAAATAAAATTAATTTCAAACTTTAAAAAGATATCTTCAAAACTAGCTATCTAGTTCTAAAAAAAAATAACTATCCAGGGTCTATCTAGTGAATTTATGAAAAGTAGTGGATTCGATCTAGTAACATATTAATCTCGAAATATCGAAAACAACGATTTTTGCTTTCGATTATCGATTTTTTAAACATCCACGTTGCTTATCGATGTCGATGTGTTAAATATCGATATAAAGTTTCGATGTCGATTTTTTTCACCTATTGTATCAAAAATAATATTTTTTAGCATTTTAAACTTCGCGCCAAATAACGACCAATCAGATGCACCTGCGCATGTTGATCTTTTCGATGTATCGATGTTTCGATCCCAGGCTTGGGTGGATTTTTTTTCACTTAATATTGGGTAAAAATGGTCTGTTAACTAAAGGATAAAAAGCATTTCTCGCGAAGAAAAAGTCGCCATTACGAGGCTAGGTTTTTCTCTGGCTTTATCTGAGATAACTCGGCACTATCTTGAAAATGGGATAAAGACGTCGTCTCGTTATTCTAACAATACATAGGTCCGGCACGGTGCTGAATATATCCATAAGCGGTTGAGAAACCGCACTGTAATACCCAGAGGAACGCTGTCTCAAATTGCCACTCGGACATTTTTATTCGGCCATTCTCGCCCCCTCGGTCTAATCGGTAAGCGCCATTCTGAACGTTATACGACGTCCGTGGATTAAATTTCCCCACGCTACCTGGAAAATGGGAAAAGTACACACCTACCCCTCGTCACAAAGCTATTGTCCCATCGGGTTTGTAAACGAAGGGGTTGAAATTTTCTAAAATAAATTTCCAACCTGCATGTATAATAACCGTTCATCCTTCCTTTTCATTAATCAATTTTACGGTAATCCGAAATTTGATATTGATATTGAAAAATGGTTACATTTAGTGATGGATGTCGAGCCGAGAAATAATCGTTATAATTGTTTTTGCTCGTCTTATATCGCCTCAAATGTCAATCGAACAAATCGTCAAATGCCACACTTTGACAAATCTAAATTTTAATACTTCGAACAATAAATAAAATAAAATGTCTGAAGAGAGTGACATGGATTTACCGATTAATAGGAATAGAAAGAACGATAATGACAACGGAGAAAAAGTTACAGAGGAGAATTTGGATCTTATAGCCAGGTTATCCTTTTAAATCAATTTCATTTGTTCTATCTGTCAAAAGTTTTAAACATTCAAATGAATGAAATTTTTTTCCCAATTCTATTTTATCCAGAAATATTCATCGAACTAAAAATAAAAATAGGCATTAAAAATGTATTTCGTATAGAATTATTAATATTAATATTGTTTCATTCATTAAATTAATATATTAACATTTTTTTAAAATTATTGTTCGGTTCGATCGATTTAACGTGATGCTCGTTTCTACGAGACGATCCAATCGATTTTTGGTTAAAAATAAACGATCATCTTTCTCGTGTTCGTTAAAATCTCGATCGGCTCGATCGACATGCATCACTATAAGTTACATTTGATACTAAAATTATCACAAAAATTTTAATTCGTGTAGTTCTCCCGGAATTTCCCCATTTTTAGATCCTAAGATTTGAAAAATTCTTTAAAAATGCTCTAATATATAATAATATTTTCCCAGGATTTCTGGTTTTGGGCTTAAAGTTTTTGTTGCTTTTATACTATTTTATTATTTACAGGGTGGCTTCATGTCAGGGAAATGCGAGTAGATGTCAGGAAAAATAGAAACTGACATTTATGCTATGCTATTTTTTTCGTATTGTATATATAGATTTTATAGTTTATTTAACAGATTTTAGAAACTTTGAAAGGATTAAAAAGAATTTCTAGGCATTCTTTGACATTCTTGGGTTTCTAATGATTTCCACAGTTTTTCGATAATTTTAAAAGAGTTTAAAAGGTTTCTAGGAACTTAAAAGGATTACAAGGAATTTGTATAATATTTCAAAGATTTAGAGAAATTTTCATGAATTTTCATGAAATTTTAAGAGATTTTTAAGAAAGTTTAGGGAATTCAAAGGATTTTAAGGAATTTTAAAGTTCCTTGTGGGATTTTAAGAAATTTTAATATTCCTCGTGGGATTTTACAATGAAAGATTTTTTTTACGTATTTTAAAAGATATTTACGTATAGTTCCTTATATAATTTTGAAGGATTTCATCGAATTTTAATAGATTTTAAGGATTTTAAGATATTTTACAGGATTTTGGATATTGTAGTGGAATTTTAAGGAATTTAAAGATAAAGATATGAATTTCAAAAGATTTCAGCGAATTTTAAGGGATTTCAATAAGTTTCCAATAATTTAAAAAGATTTCGACGCGTTTTAAGAGATATTAAAACTCTCCTCGTAGAATTTTGAAATATTCCAAGAGATTTTTAAAAGATTTTGTGAAGTTTTGAAGGATTGTAGGAAATTTTAAAAGATTTTGAAGTTTTCTTAAGGAATTTAAAGGATTTGAGGTAATTTTGAGAAATTTTACAACAACTTGTGAAAGATTAAGAGTTTTCATGAAATATTAGCAAATTTGAAGGTATTTCGTTAAATTTTAAATAGTTTCTAGGAATTTCAAGAAATTTCAATGAATTTTAAAAGACCGGGGTGGCAGGAAGGGGAAGCTGCCCCCCATAAATTTGTACAGGGGCTCATTTTGCCCCCCCTCCACCTAAAAAACAATGAATAGTGATTTTTTTATTCCCATCCCCGTGCAGAAATCTTGATGTGGGTCTAGTAGGGTTCTGGTTAGTTTCCCCTACTTCTGGTGTGGTTCTGGTCAATAAAACTGGTTAGAACCCGACAAGTGTGTAACGGTTGGACTCGCAAATACCCTATATAGGGGAAACTAGTCAGGGCCTTGTCAGTGTTTCTAGTGAATGCCTTTTAAAATAAAACTATAATAGGGTTAAAATTATAAATAAAAATTACCTGCTTTTATGAAAATGTAATTTTATTATATCAAAACATAGCAAAGAACATAAGAAACAATACAAGGAAATAAATCAATGATATTTATATATTTGCGTTCGCAATGAAAAAGAAAACTATTTAAATATTGAAATGGATAATTTAATATTTAAATATAATATTTAAATCTAAATATTTTCAATTCGGAATAATCAGATGATATTATGTTAGTAATTAAACATAGTCCTATTATGCTGCCCGATTAGCACCTTATTATAATTTATTTCATTTTATTCAGAATAGAAAAACTGACCAGGGCCTTGTCAGAACCCTATTTTAAATGGGGCAAAATGGGGCAATTTTTGCACGGGTCGAATTAAATATTATCTCTAAAATTATCTCCCATTTTGTGCATATCGTAATTTAATCGATAATATTTAAAAATTTGAAATATAAAGCCTTTAAAATATCAAAGATGTTTGTGTATGTCCAAAGTTCGAGTCACTATCCGAAAAGTTACATGGTTGACTTTACGGTGAGCATTTGTATCGACCCCAGGAAGCTACTGGAATGACCTTTTACGAGTTCGATTTTCCATAAGATCTACGAGGAGATAAGCATTCTCAATGGACGCAGGTGGACGTTACAGAGGCACTTAAGCGAGTTTACACACCTGTACAGAACCGGACGATTCGTTCATCCATGTGGATAAACTTAAGCTCTCTTATCGTCCTCGGGGCGTGCTACGTTGAGATAGAATTGCCTCAAAGCGAATATAAGCGATCGATACTCGATGGCCCTTTGTCGAAGGATTAGCTCGCGGGTCTAGGCGGGTCTAAGAGGGTTATTCCTAAGAGAATGTTACACTGGAGCCTCTTGTAGTGACGAGAAACCCGAGACGGCGAAGCGTTTCGTGTAACCCATTCTTTGAACTCGAATCTGTTTTCAGCACTATCCACTCATAGTAGATGTAGATCTTGAGCTTTGCCTATCCTCAATTGAATGAGCTCCCTTGACGCAATTCCAATCAATAAACAAGAACCTTTGAAAGCATCGCTTAATGAGGTTTTACACGGATTTGCAGCCAGATTGAATGCTTTGTATTTCCTTTAGTGTCTAGTTATCTACTTCAATTTTCACTGAGTGTCCTTAATCTTGAGCATCTTTCAAGTTCTCTGTGGAATAAGCTCTCATGGCGCTAAAGGGAAGCTCATGTTGATAACCTTTGCAATTACGTGTAAGAAAATTTGTTTAAATTCATTTGGAAGGTGCACAAAGACTGCACTGAGAGACTTTTTATTTGAATAAATGATAAAAATGAATGAGAATTTAGTATAATATCGTTCCGAAATAGGGAAAACCGAGGTTCTATCACACTTATTCGTACTACAGAACTATAGTTTAATATTATCATCTATATTTTCACAGAAAAAACTATGGTTAAATTTTGTTGCAGATAAAATTTTCCGGGGTTAAAGTTTACACGCTATTTGGCGAAAGTTTATCCTACGATGGAATAAAAACCGTCGTCTGCTACGTCTGTGGCAGCAGTGCGAAGGACAACAAAATATGAGTAAAATTGAGCTACAAATTAGAACACCACATGTTAAAAAAACATGTTACTTGTTTAATTATTATTTTGAAAATAATTAGACTTGCCGCGGACAAGTGAAAATGTATTTTTGGTGACTGGGAATAAAACAAGAAATTGACACACAAACAGCCCGCCATGTTAAACTGTAATACCGACGGATCTCACAACTTATGTACAATCTTATGGTTAAGAAGATCAGTGAATATGGCGACTCTTCTACAGGTTTCAAGTTCCTAATTATCAGTAACGAAAAACATGTTTTTATTAGTCCGAGTTAAGAAAAATAATATTTTTAATGAAATTGAAGTAGGTACAATGCTTTTTAAAATTTTATGTCCTGATATTCCGACCCACTTTATCCATACTTTGTGGTTTTTCTCAGTGTTGTCAACCGCATAGCAGACGACGCTTTTTCACTGAAAATTCATCTCGAGACAGTTTAAAAACACAAAATTATCTTCTTTTAGTGTAAAGTTTATTCGACAAGGTTAATTTTTGTTGCAGCGAATCTTTACCCTGAAATCGATGTAAACTTTATCCTTCGTTTTTTCTGTGTTATCATCTATATTTTATCTCTATTTTATAAATTAACTCTATGAAAAAATGATATTCTTTTTACTGAGTTTTCGAAAAATAATACGAATAAGAAAAATAGTGAATATCATAATCTCGAAAACGTATTTTAGAAATTGATATTGTCAATATGAAGTTGACAGAAACCTGAGACGCATAGCAAACTATGATATCATTATTCTTGATTTTTCATATAGTTTCGTTTGAGAATGCTCCTCGAATGTTTCCGCTGTTTTCCGATCGAGCCCGAATGTGCAGCCGAATATGCAGAATGCGGAATGCGCTTTTATTACAAATATGTTTCACAACATTTTAAATCAAAGTTAACTCTTTCTATTTTCAAGTGATTCATTTACTATGGGATTTAAAACATTAGGAATATTTTCTCACGAAATTTATAAATTAAAATATTACATCTAAATACATTCAAATTTATTATATACTGAGTTACTGAGATATCAAATTATATAATGTTATTGCATACAAGAATATTATAAGTTCCTTTAAAAAAAATGCATTTTATAAAAAATCAAGTGTCAAGCGACGCTACTTTATCGAGATTTTTTCCAAATATTTTATAATGTATAGTTAGCCGTGGGGTTTAGTTGTTAAGCCGTTAAGGATAAAATGCGTAAGTCAGGTTCGAATCTTGCCGCAGCGAATTCGATTTTTCGAATTTTTAAGCGAAGTTTTAACTTCGCTTGTCAACTTTGATATAGTGTATATTAAATTCTCGCAAGTTTTATAAGAGTTAATGAAAAATCCTTTCCATTTGTTCTAACAAAAATATTAATTTTTCCGACTGAAAACCACTATATTAATTTTTGATACGCAAACCCTGTTTTCCCTACTTCGGAACGATATTATACTAAATTCTCATTCATATTTATCATTTATTCTAACAAAAAGTCTCTCAGTGTGGCTGTTGGAGTTTCTCATGTTTACATAAAACAGTTCCAGACTTAAAATGTTATCACCTAAAATGATTCTTGTTTTGATGTTTGTAAATGTTGAGAAGTTCAGCCACGTGTGGAAAAGACCGAAAGGTTCTAGGGACAAGTATTACAATTAAGCGTTTGGTTGTGTGGAGGGTAGAAAGATCGTGGACGCGAAAGCTTCGAGGAACATTCACCTGCTGGGGGCCTGCATAATTTAGTGACATAAATTAATACGTTTCCGGAAATCTAGGCTCTTCCCGACCCACACTTCTCGCGTGTCTGGCACAATTAGGCAGAGATTAATTAAATCCATTTCACATTTCACCGCGTTTCACAAGGTCTACTGTCTGCCACCCTTCTAGCGTTCTATGAAGGATGAGTTGATCGATTAACTCCATTTGTAGCACCATTCGTTTAAAATTGTTGTTTTCTCTGCTCTAATTAGCAACTACACCAATTGCAATTAATAATTATAATGATATTTTAAACTGAAGTAATTTTTTGTTATCATCTCGCAATTTTGTAATTTAATTATCATCTTTGTCCAGTGTTAACTGCATCAACTGTATTGAAATAATCAACCAGCCAATTAGATTTTTATCGTGTCCCAAGTGAAGGTAATTGTGCTGATAATGATCAAATGCTGGTTCACAATAATGAGCTCCATTGTGTGGTTCCACGTAATTGTAAATGTTCCATGATTAGCAATTATCTAGAATAAGAGAATACATTAGTAATTGCTATTGGGATCAACACCAATATGAAATTCATCAAGTAAATCCCTCCTGTGAATCAAAAAGAGAATAATAATTATTAACAATCATAATTACTACCGTTGCAATTGTCATCTCAATCCTGTCAATCCTTCTAACTCTTTGTTAAACACTGGATACAGCGACAGTTTCTTAATTAAACCATTATGCGTTATGGCGAGCACTTTTATTGGTAAAAGTGGAGGATAGAGGTGGATAGATAGAAGCTAAAGCAAGGAGGACGAGATGGAGAGAAGCGTCCTTACTCTGGCATGTAAATTCGCGATAATAGCGAAGGATGCTCCATCCCCTAACCCTACTCTAACTCGGCCTTTATGAGTTAATAACTTGGGTTATCGAGAAATTCACCTTGACTGCCGGTTTCCTTCCCTTTGCGACTCCTTCTAAGGGAGTCTTCCAATGTTACTGTCCTACCAATAACAGTCTGAGTGTTTATCATTAGTTTATATGAAAATTGAATTTACGTGTACTCTGCATCACCGCAGCTACAATTTCTAGTTTATATTAACAGAAATCTTGGCTGCAGTTCGAGAAAAGCTATTCCTATGGATTAAATGACTTTCAATATCCTTAGAGTATTAAATGAATCCAGCGACGCTCTTATTCACGCTTGGAATTCGTTTCTCAGTAGTTAGCCGACGCCACCGACAGATGGCGCGTTCTTGAATCTGACGCCAACTAGCGGTGTGCCTCGAACTAACTTCAAAAATTTTCTACAGTGACTCGACATGATGATGGAGTACAGTTTTCTTCAATTGACGTCTTTCTGTTCTGTCTATTAGCTCAGTCGATGCATGAAGCTCAGGCGTCACTGAAAGTGACGCCAGCGTCCCTGCAAGTATTTTGCTATAATAATTTTTAACGAGCGTCGATATTGGGATTCCCAGACACATTGTCCAAGTCGCCATTATAGCCCCAGTCTATAACCTTCGGCGAGTTCTCCCATTATGAACCCGCATGGGAATCCCACGTACATTCTCAAAATCCTCCCATACATCCTCTCTTGCTAATATACACAAGCCATAAACCTGCAAGACACGTTTCTCTTTCTCAATTTCCACTTCGCTGCGCTCGAATTTTCCAACTGTGGAAGATAGTGGTAGTGGACGAGTCGGATATGATTTCGTCCCGATGAGATTTTCACTTTTTGCACCAGTCTCTCCTCTGCATACGAAATGAAAAAATGTCTGAATCTAAAGATCTAAATTTCAGATTTCTAGATTTGTGGACTTGCAAATTGATCTCCCTCATGAACTGGAGTGATTAAGCCGCAGGGGTTAGATACACGTTTCATGAGTTTGTGAGTCTCAACAAAGATACGACATTAAACTGGCGAATGTTACCTTCATCAGAGCATAATTGATAAATTAGTTAACAATGAAACTCATCTACTAATTAAATCTCGTCTGCTGATTCTGCAGCATTCACTAAATTAAGTTGTTGCAATGTGGATCGAACTCAATTATTGCAAAAGTACTTTGTCCAATTTTCCCTAAGTGATGCAGCTAGTAAGCGAGAGTTATTATTCGATTTACATTCTATAAATTGCGAACACGTCAATCACAAATCACTTTACACAAATATTTTCCCAATTATTTACAGTTTCATTTATCGTATCTCCGCTTTGCGAGAGACCTATTAACTATTATGATTGTCTGTACCTATTGTATACGCCTACCTTTATCCTTGACTATACCATTTGGCCACACCTATTTGCTTTGACTATACCTTTTCAAAAGCCAGCATATACACTTTTGTGTAATTCTCTGCTAGTGGCACCAGCAAAATTCCATTATCGGCCCCAGGCGATAAACATTATAAATTGGTAGGCCGATTCCCCGTAAAATATTTCACCCCACCTCCTTTTTCCAACGTCCAGAGAGAAATCCACCCCCCGTAAGGAGCGTGACCACCCAGCGAAATATCCACGCTCTGTTTTTTTTTTAAGCCCATCGATAAATCTAACGGAGATAGTTTAAGCGATTCTAACGGTAGGGGCTCTCCGTCGGGCGTCCCTATTATTGGACGACGATATCGCGGTCATGTCTGCCCCTTTTTTTTTCACATTCCCTTGATGAAGGGGAAATGGTCGCAGAATTTCCCAGTCACGGTGTGAAAAAAGCCCTTTTAATGGTTCTCCATTTCCATTGATAGCGATCATCAAGCAAAATTGTAGAGATAAATCTCCAAAGTAAATTCAAAAATGAAATGTAGTTAGAAAAATCTCGGCTGCTGAACTCTATTTAACGCAGTATTACTTTTAGGGTGACTACACCTGCACTGGAATTGGAGTTCGTGTGGAATGGTAGAAAATTGCCTGAAATCCTAGTTGCGAGTAATAAGCGGTGGCAGTTTACAAAGTACGGGTGAAAAATCACTGTACAGTGGTGAAACACACTTGTCATGATGCAGGATACCACCGAGTGCTTCGGTGCAATTTCGACCTAACGGCCGTCCACGTACTACGAGTCGATAAAAAGCGGAGAACCATCTCGGCGACGATCATCAAATGTTTTGTCCTAGTCCTGTTGCCATTACTGGCTACTCGTAACGTGTATTGGTTTTGCTTCCACCGAATCAACGAATCGAGTCCGTCTATTGTTTCTTGTCACGTGATCTGCCTGATTTCAACTTAATTCTTTCTATTATGCTCCGAAAGGACTTTCAAGAAATGAATGACTGTTTTCTTTTTTTTTCGGTTTATAAGTATTGATCTGGTCGCTTTAGTTTGTTAGATAATTATGCCACCGCCAGATGGCAGCCTACTAACTTTTATTTCGAACAGTTAGAGACGCCGTCGCCAGGTGGCACGTTATTGACTTTTCTCACACGTGCTAATGTATTATTTTAATAGCGTTTCCATTACTGTCCTCGAATTTCTACTGGATTCTTGAAGAAACTATTTATTCCTCAAAATATAGTGCTAATACTTTATAGAATTCTGCTGGCTCTCCAGATGCAAATATTTTCTAATTCTCTCTGGAATTTGAAAGTTTCTTTTATGCAAATCGACTCTATTTCAATTTTCCCATCCTTTATCTTGGATCCGCCGTAAAAACAATTTCGAGGGTATTGTTAAACGTTGGGTGGAGGGTAAAGAATCGCTGACTGTTGATGTCGTTTAAAGTTGAGTGCATAAAAGGGAGGAGGGCCATCTTGGTAGAAATTTCCGAGGATCTCGGTTACCCACGTTGCCTCTCGTTTGGCCCTTCCTAGTCGCTCTCTAAACTAGTTTACCCGAGTCCGGGCAATTTTCCGGACTCGCTCAGGGTTCATAAAATTTATGCCGGCATTTTGTGAGCTTTATACCGGCTTCCATATCTATACGCTCGAATATATTTAGTTTACGTACGTATTCACGTACGCGAGAAGCTGCATTCGTGGCACTTGTGTGTCGACTTTGTTAGTGGACACGCAAGTGTGCACATATGTGTAATAACCTTCCAAAGAGAATAGTCTACACAGCCACTGCTGTACTAAACTAATGCGCGAGCTTTTAATGGCAAGCCGGGCTGTTAAAAATCATTATAATTTTACAACGCTCGGAGATGAAAATGTTTTCTCGAGAGGGAACGAAAAGCATGTACTTCTCTGATTGAATTTGTAAAATAAATTTCACAAAGTGAGGAAAACCTTCTTTAATTGACACTCGCAGAATTAATTAACTATGTAGAAAAGAAAGAATTTTTACAACAGATAAATTGCAAGATACAAGATCACATATGAAAAGTACTTTCAAAACTGAGTAGAAAAGTTATTTGCGAAAATTTAATAGGATGTGTATTTCTTGCGTTATAGACACTTATAAGTGTCGGAAGAGCGCACCAATTAGCTTCGTCTCATTCCTTATTGGCTCACATGAAAATCACCGATAACTCGAATACTCTTCATCGGATTAAATAGCACTGAAGTACTTTTTTATTCAGATTGTCAAGGACTTTTAAATAAAATAACTTTCTGAGATAAGAATTAATAATTTGCAATAATTATATTGCAAGGTGACCTATATAAAGTTTTCATTGTGTGTTCCGAATGAAAGAAACGAAGTTGCTGGTAGTCTAATAAACCCTGCATGCTAACCTACTAACCAAACACACTTCACACTCGCGTCTACAAAAACTTTCGCTGTCAGATCGTAAAAGCCACAACTATTTTCATCGACGCGAAGGACTGATTGAATGTTTACCGAAAACTCAAACGAATAACTTTAACGAAAAGGATGTCGTTTCAATCCATCATAAAAATATCATTAATCGTATAGTACACGAAAAACAGACTCTTCAGGCCTCAGGTGTCAATACTATAATATTTTACAAAGGACGAATTCCAATTTTAAAATATTCACAATATAAGAACAAAATTAAATTAAAATGAAGGTATCAAGGTCTTCTTTTGCCATATATTCGAAATTTGAATTGAAAACAAAGCTTTTAATCCGAACAGTCAGGAATCGATTTTAATATCAAGGAAGGCTTTACTCTCTACCATGAAGCAATACCATTGTCCATCAATGATCAGATTTAACGATAATGCCACATAATTAGTTTCCACCGCTAATTCTGCGTTGGCAATCAGGGTATAATCAGTGCTGGTAATTACCAACCGAAATTACCTGCTCACTACAAATATCTCCATCTCCGTTTTGCCCTTATCATTACCTTCATGGTCGCAAAATTTCATATACGCTCTCACCCCTTCAATGCTCCACCTACCACCTTTTCTTCCAGGATTGCAAGGTCATTTCAGTTGGATTCGCCTCTAGATTTCATTCCAGTGTTCCAAGATTGAATTCCGAAACTCCGAGACCAGCTTCGAGTTTGGCTTTCTTGCTCTAAATGCTACTTTTGTTGCAGTCTTGTCCACTAGGTTAACTTGCTTTGGTCCCTACTTCCCTAGAGAGTGATGAGACGCGGGAAATCGAACACGTCTTCGAAACGTTATTACATTTACACTTTCTACGTGTATCCGTACCCTCCTACACACTTCATTTTAAAGAATGGAAACATAAAAGAAAAAAACAAAACTTCCCCTATGAGGAAGCAAAAAATAAAAAAACAAGCTTATCAGTCAATTTTGTGCCATCGAGGAGAGTTGACATCCCAAAAACGAAGGATTAATATTCAATTTTGAGGATTTTATAGGCGGATTAGATCGCGAGGTGGAGATTTTGAGACTATACCAAACCTGACGGATCGATGATTGCAACACCATCTTTTAAATGTTTCTTCTAACCTTATATAAAAGTAAAATTCACCATCTTTGGATTTATTGCAGATTCACAACATTCTAGGTTTATAATTTTATTCCATGCTGCAAAATTTAATTTAAAAAGGGCTTTATTACAAAAGGGTCTGCGTATTATGAAGGAGCATCTTACGCTAGTACATATAATCTATTAAGCATGCCGTCTGCAGAGTGCACCTTCACTTGTGCCGTAATTGAATTATAAACGCATCTCCGAGCCTAATCCTCGCGTTGCGGCTGACACCTCCAGTCGAGGCTCATTAACCAGGTCTAGATCAAGGCTTTCTAATTACATGATTATCACACTTCCTATCGCCAGAAGTCATATACATAATGAGGGAAATGTACTTTCATTAACCATTACTAATCCTATTGGAAGTAAAAAGATAGAAATGGATAGGTTTTATCTTTTCCTATCTCTTTCTATCCATACCAAAAAATTTCTATCCATTTTCTTTATCTTTTTCTATCTTTCAGTCTATGTCTTCCAGAAATATTTGAATATCCTTCTATCTCCCATTTTCAATCCTTTTCTATCCTTAGTTTTTTTAAACTTATTAATTTTCATATTTTGAAAATGCATAATAATATTTTTAATACAATATTTTGTAAATAGGTATTATTCTAATCTTACTGAGCTAAAGGATTTAGGATTTGTGTTGTAAAAACCAGAATCATTCATCCAAACGAGTTCTATCCCAATCAATCCCTTGTCTGTCTAACTCTATCCTCTTCAATCTCTTTCTTAAATTCATAACATATCTTCAATCTCCTCATTTATTTTTCGTCTATTCATCTCTATCCCTTTCAATCTCTTTGTCAGTATATAATCACTATCCTAGATATCTCTATCAGACTCCTTTTGTCTCTAACTTATCGTATTCGTTGTTTAGTAAGTCTTTTCATTTTTTTTATTTTCTTGCACTAATTTGATAATCATAATTAAGATGTATATAAGTTTCATGATTTTATATTTTAAGGACAATTCAAATTGCGAAACGAGTCATAAAAGCGTTGAAATCAGTAGGCAGATAGAAATAGAAAAAAATGTATGGTATACAAAGATTGAAATGATTGTACAAGGATAGATGTGGATATTGAGGTATGGATTGAAAAGGATAGAATTCCTAGTAAATTGTAAAAAGAATAGAAAAGTATTGAGAAGATTAAATTATGGATAGACATAGATAGAAAGGTAGTGATTAAAAAGGACAGACTTGGCAATACTTTTCAAGACAGATAGGAAAGGATTGAAAAGACTAGAAAAAGGATAGAAATGAATTGAACGCTAAATATTGAAATGGATATGGATAGAATAGTAGAGATGTGGATAGGCGAGGATAGATAAAGGATACAGAATGATAGAAAGACGGAGATTCAAAAGAAAAGAGATTATTGTAGAGATAAAAATAGATTAGCATAGATAAGTAAGGATAGATTTGGATACATTTTTCTTTTCTATTTCAATCCTGAATATTGAAAAATATTCAAATAGATACTTTCTATATTTTTACTTTAAAATACACTTCAAGAGAGATAGAGAAGGATTGAAAAGGATAGAATTCCTAGTAGATTGTAAAAAGAATAGAAAAGGATTGAAATGGATACACTTGGCAGTAAACTTAAAGAGTGATAAAAAAGGATTGAAATGATTATACAAGGATAGATATGGATAGATATGGATAGATACGCTGCAATAGATTGCGAAAGGGATATAAAAAGATTGATGTGGATGGACGGAGAATAAAAAAAGATTGGTATGGATAGACGGAGAATAAAGAAAGATTGGCGTGGACAGATGGAGGATAGTAAATTATTGGCGAAGATAGACAAAGGATACAGAAAGACAAAAATATTGAGATTGAAAAAGTTGATTAAATTCTTGTAGATTAAAAGAGATAGAAATAGATTGGCATGGATAGGGATGGGTACATTTGGTTTCATTTTTCCTTTCTACTTCAGTCCTGTAGATTGAAAAATATTAAAATAGATAGACTTTCTATCTTTTCACTTTTAACAGGGAACATTTTCTCAGACTCAAAGTCAAAAATTTAATTAGATTATAGATTTAAAAGCTTTCAAAAATAAAATTAATCGCCCATTACGATTGAAAGCAAGCTCCTGATTGGTGCGTTATAAATGTGCTTATAAATTGATAGCTATTCATCCGATTAAATTCTCGCTCAAGACTTTTTCCTTAAGAATTCCGCCTACTTTTTAGATTCATAAGTTATGTTTATTTTAAACTTTAATTCCACTTGAAACTACTTATAATTACAATTGTTATTCATTAAGTTATAATTTATTAAAAATTAATAATTACTCATATCTTAAATGACAATGTATTTAGCCTGAAATTTAGTAAGGTTTTGTCGGAGCGTAATTAAATCCTGAAAGGTCATAATTTCCTCCTCCACCGGGGCGTAAGCAACCTGGGGTGGCAAAGTTTTGTCCATTCATGGTACAGTAATTAATTAGACGATTTGTGGGA
The DNA here is from genome assembly GCA_900474325.1 of Synergus umbraculus. Taxonomy (NCBI): domain Eukaryota; kingdom Metazoa; phylum Arthropoda; class Insecta; order Hymenoptera; family Cynipidae; genus Synergus; species Synergus umbraculus. The sequence continues at coordinate 7,099 of UCOK01009611.1, read as the reverse complement.
ATGAGAAAGATGGTACAGTTGGTGTGGCACAATAGACTACAGTTGGTTACGATACGACAGAAATGTACCTTCCCAAGATATTCGTTTTAAAGAATAAACGAATGGAAAGAATATTAAAAAATATTTATTTTTTGAAAAGAGCTCCACCTCGCGACTTTAAACATTAATTAAATCTCAGGACATGTATATTTATCTCAGAAACTTTGTGCATGAATTCTACTTCAATAACATTTTTTTTGGCGAGTGAAATACAAGAGTTTCGTTCTTCCTCGTATTTTCATTATAACGAAACTAACATGAGTTTTTCACATCCCTTGTTTAGCTCGTCGCTCAAAGTCGCGAGCATTGCCTTTATAAAATTGTTTTTTGAAAGCATCTCTTTTTCACAAACTCTTGTTCTTCGTTTTCCCTTTGAGTGGATCAATGTCGAAAGCAAGGCATTCGGCCATTAAGGACTCCCTGATACCAAGGGATTTGCAAAAAATTGCACAGGCGATCAATCTTCTATAAGTCGAAGCCTCTGGTTGCAGGACAAGAGCTTCGAATCGCGCGATGGATTTGGATGGCAAAAAGTCCTTATAAGCGACGCGACAAAATTGACCCGTGATTACCTTAGGTTGAACGAACTCGAAGAATAACGTTTATAAAATAAAATTGATTTCAAAATATTTCGATAAAAGATCGACTTTAAATTAATTTTCTCTAACTTTTTGCTTTCAGGAAGTAGCGAAGAATCTAGAACGGGAGCTGGAGATCCCGGTAAATTAGGTGTGAAAAAAGCGAGACCAAAGGCATCTTCGCCAAACAGACAAGGTCCACAGCAGTGTCAGGTAAGTCGCAATAAAAAAATTAATTTCTTTCTTTAACAAAAATTTTTTTAGGAAATTGTGGTGAGATTATCTAGAGGAAAAACTTCTCGTCGTACCAATCGTGTGTTCTGAATTTCCGATTTGAAGCAGAATCACGTTTCACGTCTGATGACAGGAGGGCGTAAAATTAATTTCTCAGCCCTGCAGGACACGCAGACGAGTGAATTAGAGGTTGGCTAGTTGACCGCAAAGTCTGTTCCAAAAATGCAGAAAACTCACAAATTCCAACTGTCGCGAGTCCCTGTTCGCAACCCATTCCCTTTTCATGGTCGAACAAATGCGAAACCATCGAGAGCTAACGAGTCTGACCCATTTTTCTGCTTCCCAAGCTTTATTTCATTTGTCGAAAAATCTTCACTCGTTTGGAAACCACCCTATTCGTTCAGGATGAAATTCAATTATCAATAAAATATCACTGTTTCAGTTAAAACTGCATGCGTCGATCTTTATCATATCTTCTTTTAATATTTTTTTAATGAAAACTAAAAAGTATTCGTCTTTGGGTCTTGACGAGAAACAACTCGTTTTTGTCTAATAATTCCTGTTTTGCAAATTGATGGAAACTATTCAACATTTTATGAACCCCTAACAGCTAATTTGTGATTGCTCATATCAAAGCAAGCATTATAGATAGGGGCATTCTCTAATCAAACAAAGGTTCAAAGGGTTAAACTCCCCAGTGAATATTCATCGAGCGAGAATTTCCGAACCATGAGGGAAACACTTCTTGGTTCACAATACTCCAAACAGAGTTGTTCTCTAAAGCAAGAAAAAGCACAAAGCAAAACTGGGAAACGAGGCATTGTTACGATTTCTCAGGGTCGCAAGGACTGCCTCTAAACAAACCCACGGACAAATATTTGATTTCTGCTTCTCTGTAAACTTCTTACCCGAGGGGAATCCCTTGATGCTTTTGCAGCGTCGGGCTATTTTCGCTTCCCTAAACAAATTTATATTCGAGCCAATTAAAAGTCGATTCAAAGAGATGAAGTTATATGTGCAATATATGTGCAATTGTGCACTGGTAAAAGAAAACCACTCCTGCAAGACTAACAAGCTCTTTGAATTTTTCGTTCGTATTTTTATCTTCTATAGACAATGCTATTTTTCATTCCGCAATAGATGTTTCTAGAAAACATTCTTAAGCTTGAATTAAAGCAAAGCATTGAGAGTATCCTCTGCTCTAATATGTATTTTTCCTCGACTTGAAAAATTTGACTCGCAAATGCATCGCGTTCCTTCCACCCCAAATGGTAGGAAAAGAAGGTCTTTTGACAAGGAAGCCACAAGCGCAGTGTTTTTCATTCCCCTTTCCGCAAAGTCGTTCGTTGTTCTTCTCAACGGTATAAAAGTGCCGTAAAAAAAAAGAAGAGAAGAAAGAGTATAAAAAAAAAGGAGGTTGAGAAGAGAAGGTTTATCGCGAGGTTTACGCACGTCGGACGCAGTGGATAACGACGGTCGTGACCCACTTTGGAGAACAATGCGGCACTAAAGCATCTACGACATTGTCGTAGAGTCGTGTTTAAGCTTGGCACTAGCCACCGGCAAAGCGACCCGGGTACACAAGTACGTGTAACGCAGAAACGCTGTTGAATATTCAACCCAAGACTCTTCAATGCACACTCATGCAGACTGAGCTGAACTTGTACTGTGATATACCAAGAATGCTTTATCCACTCCAAAGATTGTTTGGGTGGAGCCGGATCATGATCTTGAGATTTATTACTTATCACTTTTTCTACACCTATTTCTTTTCCTATTTCCAAATCCTTTTTCCGAGTCACCCCTTTTCTCCTCCTTTTTCCAAATCTCTTCCTCTTCCACCCTTTTCCAACCCCCCTTTTTAAATCCATTTTATAAACCGCTTTTTAAACCCTTATGACCCCTTCTACTCCATTTTCCATCCCCCTTTTCTAAATCCCTTTTTCCAATCCCTTTTTCCCTTCTTTTCTTACTTCCTTAACATAGCCCGTTTTCCAACTCCATTGAAAAAAGTGGTTTAGCTGTCCAAGCTAGACGGTATAGCTATTTTAGCTAAATTTTCCCGTCTAGAAATTATCTACGTAAATTAGCTAGACTATTTCTGGATGTTAAAATTTAACTAAAACAGCTAGATATTTAGGTAACTCAGCTATATTTTCTTGGAATTACGAAATCCAGCTATGAGTCTAGCTGGGACAGCTAAACCATTCTTGTCAGTGGATCTCTTCTCTAATCCATTCTTAAAAATTATCCTCTTCACCCCTCGTTTTCGAACCTCTATTTCCAATCTCATTTTCTATAATATTTTTCTACATCCTTTTTCTACACCCTCATCCAACCCACTTTTTAAAATCCATTTTATAACTCCGCTTATCCCTGATGGAAGTAAACGAATTCAAACGGATAAAAATCTTTCATCTGTTTGAATATAAACTTTGCATTCTTTTCAATCATGTTCTATTCTTTCTTAAATTTTTAAACCTTTGTCCATTTGAATAATTTTCAATACGTGAAGTGGAATATAATCTGCCCCTATCCGGTTGAATCCGAACTTTTTATCCTTATCTATCCGTGAGATGGTATCGTATTCTATCCTTATTTATCCTTTTTCATCCAACTAAAAATAATATATCCATGTCTATCCGTTTAAATCCGTCGTCAAAGTAAAAATATGCTATGAATGTAATATTTTATGAAGAACGGATTAAAGAGAATAGGCAATGATTCAAACGGATACATTTTTAATCCGTAATAGGAGACAGAAATCTAAGTAATTGGTGGATAGATAAGAATTACGTCACGGATAAAAAATAAAGGATTGAAACGGATAGTAACACCGGAAAAGATTATGATTGCAACGGATAGCCAACGGATACAAACGGATTGCCGTGTATTAAAAAGTATTCAATCGGATAGATGACGGATTAAAACAGATAAAATTTCAGCAGGGTTTATACACCCTCTATTTTCCACTCCATTTTATATGCTCTTTTTTATCCCCATTTTCCAACTCCTTTTTTTTCTCTTTTTCCAAACTCCTTAACATATCCCCTTTTCTCAAATCCATTTCCAACACTCCTCTCTAAACCATTTTTTAAATCTCTTTTACCAGTTTCACAATTTACTTTTTCAACTCCCTTTTTCCACCTCGTTTTCAAATCCCTTTTTCCGATCCCTGTCCCTTTAACTTTTTCTAATTCCTATTGCCAAACGACTTTTCCTTCTCCTTTATCGGATCATCCTTGATGAAATTTTCGTCGAATTTTAACGGATTTTGTGGAATTTGAAAAGAATTCAATGGGTTTAAAAAGAATTAAAAATCTTTCAAATGATTTTATAGGATTTTATGGGATTTCAAAGGATCTCAGTAAGTTTACAAAATAATTCTAAAGAGATTAATTAATTTTAAAAGATTTTATAACATTTAAAGGGATTTCAGACGATTTCAAAAGATTTTACGGAATTTGAAAGTATATTATGAGATTTTAAGGAATTTCAAGGGATTTAAAAATTTTTCAAGAGATTTCATGAAATTTCATGAAATTTTCAGTAGTTACTGTACTGTAAATAAGTTTTTTATAACGCATATATAATTTGAAACATTTTTTATGCCAATGAAGTGAGACTAAAGTTCTACTGTTTTATTAGTTATAGTTTTTACTCCATAAGGATTAAAAATATTGATTTCTCCTGTTTTGATAAAATAAGCTCTATCCCCACTGGAAATTGATTCCAGGTCTTCAGATTGCAGGCCTGGTTTCTAATCTGGGTTCGATTCCCAGCAGAGCCAGAGAGAATTTTTTCATAATATGGAAAATCGATATTTTAAAAAATATTAACAAAAACTGTCAGTAGCACAAAAATAACATCAATTATATAAATAAACAAACGGCTAAATGATACATGTTGTTGACACTTTTGCTAGTCGTGCAGGTTTTCAGGACCGGTCGAAAAAGTTCCTCTTCTCTCCCTTGAATTGTAACCCTGTGAATTATAAATAGCTTTATTGTAAATAAACGCGAAAAACGCGCCCAGAGAAAACTCAGAGAATTTTTTAGTTTTCTACTACCGAGAATATGAATTATTATTATTACTTATGATTAATAATTATTATTTACCTAATTGTTAATATATACAACTTGCGGTACTCTAAAAGCTTAGTAGAACCTCGTTATACTCTGTTTAATTCATTCCGTGAGAATCAGAGGCCAAAGCTTTCTTGACGGATGGTTGGTGTCCCTAATTAATCAAGCCTTCATTTAACTAGCTATTTTCTCCACTGTTCCGGATTCACCGTTAGCTAGGAAAGTCGTTGTTCTCGAGAAAGGTCAGGTTGGAACTAAAACGGACGTAGTGGTTCTACCCCGTCGCTCACATCCGTTTCGGTTGCCTGTAACCTCAGAACTGACACTGGCTGTTAATTAACGAAACTTTCAGACAAGTTGAGTCGGTTTCTTGTTCCCTGGCTATCTTGTTACTCAACGAGTCCGTTTGCACTCGTCCTTCCCGGATCTGCAAGATTCCATTGGCGAAAAGCTCCATCAAGAGATTCATCCTCGACGTGTTCGACGCTGATCGACTTTTAACCACCAAGTCGGAAGTGCAAAGTCTCGTCCCAAGATTCTTAATGAAGTATCAGTGCTACCAATACGAGATTACGTATTTAGAGAAGCTTGGTGTACATTGCAAGAGAAATAATGGAGGGTTGGGTTTGAGGGTTAGGCTTGAGGAATGAGGGATGGGATTAAGGGTCGGTGGTTGGGGAGGCAGTAATGATGTTTGTTTAGTTCTCAAGGGAAAGAGAAGAGATGGCTTTAGGCATCAGGATGAGGATGAGGATGAGGATGAGGATGAGGATGAGGATGAGGATGAGGATGAGGATGAGGATGTGGATAAGGATGAAGATGAGGATGAGGATGAGGATGAGTATGAGGATGAGGATGAGGGATAAGGGATAAAAGATGAAGGATAAGGGATAATGAATGAATGATGAGGATGAGAATGAAGATAAGGGATGCGGGATGAGAGATAAAGATGAGGATGAGAATGAGGGTGATGAGGTTGAGGATAATGACGTTTTTGAGATGCCAAGAACATGATGATGCGCAAATTGAAACTGCACTGTTGGCGTCCTTGCATCTTCAGCGCTTTAGGAGTTAAGCTATGTAAATTAGATTTTCTGCTTAGAACTAGAAGGACGACTTCTGTAATGCCTTACTAACTTCTCCACAACTTCCTGTATCCACACACCAACAGGCCGTAATCTGATGTTCGCTTTCCGTGCTCCAGATACAACCTACCACTTTCCGGTACATCTGAGAAGGCTCTTCGTTTCTTTTCCGGATACGACACGCTCGCAAAGGATGATAGCTTCCCTTCATTAAGGATGTGGTAGGCGTTGCTAAAGTCAAGATTCATTAGAGGAAAAAGTTCCTCAAGTTGCTTCATGTTTCTTCAAGTTTACGATTAATCAGTTTTCACGTGATATGATATGCCCTCAATTAAATAGTAAATAATTATTTTTTTGAAATGAAATAATTGAACCGAAATGATATATAGACAAGGATTGATTTGAATAGAAAAGAGTTATGCTAAGACAGAAGAAGGCATTGAAAGAGATAGGTTTAGAACTAGGCTGGAATACGAATCAAAGAGTCGAAACACATAGGAGTAAATTTCTATTTACATGGAGATAGGTGGGGATAGGCGAGAGATAAGATGAAGTAGAGAAGTAGGGATTGAAAGAGATAAGGTAGTTAGAGAAATCAGGACATGAGAATTGAATTTCGTAATTAACCATCTAAATTTAGTGTGGCTTCTCTTAATTCTTGGTTTCATTCTCTCAAGAGTTCTTCCCACTCTAGTTCTCTCGAACTAACCACAACGTCGGCTACGACCTGAGGGAGACCTTCCTCGAAATTACCCTTTTCCAAGAGAAAACGGGACAATGTCCGCGGTGCTGGTTCACTAGGCGACTTCCTGAAATAGTTCGAAGGACACCCGTAATGAATCTAACAGAACACGTCTGCTCCCTGAATTCTAAACTTACTCGCAATCGATTCGAATCTTGAATTCCGAGCTAGCGTTCCTCTCACATACCTAGAAACCTGTTGTAAACCTGAATAGACGTCCAAATATGCTGCTTGATTTTTTTTACTCTTTTTTATTATTGTAATCGGATTACAGAAGCTATCTTATCCCCACACTTATTATGATATATATATATATATATATATATATATATATAT
>UCOK01009610.1:0-41339 GCA_900474325.1 Synergus umbraculus | reverse complement strand
TATTATGCAATTGGGGTAAATAATTGTGGTGACCACTTTAAGGCTCATTAGGTGAAGGGAAATGATCATGGTTATCACTTTGGGATAGTTTATGACAACTTGAAGTGGAGGGAAATAGTCATGGTTACCATTTTGGTACACTTGTAAATAGGGGTACGTGGTTATGGTTAATAACTCGGTAGCACCTTTTGGTAGGGGTAAAATGTTATGGTGATCACTCTGGGGTTCTTTGAATGGAGGGAAATGGTTATGGTTATCATTTTTGGGTCACTTTAAAATAGGTGAGAATAGCCATGGTTATTATACACCTCGGTATTATGCAATTGGGGTAAATAATTGTGGTGACCACTTTAAGGCTCATTAGGTGAAGGGAAATGATCATGGTTATCACTTTGGGATAGTTTATGACAACTTGAAGTGGAGGGAAATAGTCATGGTTACCATTTTGGTACACTTGTAAATAGGGGTACGTGGTTATGGTTAATAACTCGGTAGCACCTTTTGGTAGGGGTAAAATGTTGTGGTCACCACTTTAGGGTTCTTCGGATGAAGGGAAATGGCTATGGTTACCATTTTTGGGACACTTAAAAATAGAGAAATGGCCATGGTTATTATACTCCTCGGCATTATGCAATTGGGGTAAATAATAGTGGTGACCACTTTGGGACACTTTATGGCAACTGGAAGTGGAGGGAAATAGTCACAGTTACCGTTTTAGTAAACTTTTAAACAGGGTTAAATGGTTATGGTTATAATTTTGGAATACCTTGTAGTAGGGGTAAAATGCCATGGTCACCACTTTGGGGCTTTTTATAATGAGGAAATAGCCATGGTTATAATCACGGTGAACCTTAAATTGGAAGTAGAAGATCAGATTCATTAATTTGAAGTACTTTGATGTGGAGAACTGCGACATGATCATCATTTTTCAAAACCTTAGAGTTGGTATAAATCCTCATCTAGAAGCTAATGATCATGAAGCTACTGACACCCTCCAATTTACTTTTAAAATAACCTCCCGAAACAAGTTGAAAGTAACTCATCCCTCGTCATCATAAAATGTTCTTACCGTAGAAAGTGTCGAGTAGCTGAGTCTCATTTATTCAGGAAGAATCAACAGGAGCTGAGAAAAATGTCGGGAAGGAAAACCAAGAAGTATAATACTTGGGACGACAGGTACTTGGGTTCTCCTCTCCCTCGCCTTTAAAACCTTTGCATTAATCGCGCTACGTCTCGAATGCCTTTCTTGCTGGATTCGCCTTTTTTTCAACGGCTTTTTTATCCAGCCGGTTACAAATGGTACGGTTTTTAAAGCGTCTGCCGGGAGACGCTTAACAAATGTTCCAGGGATCGGGAAACTGGTAGAGAAAGCACACTTTTCTATATCGTGTCCCGCAGTCCCTTTTATACTCGTTTGATTAATGGACTGCTCTCGTATCGGTGTCTAATTGCTCCTCGATTTTTCACCGCGATCGGCAGGATGTCCTTTCCAAGTGGACGCTGTACTTCCGGAAAAGTTACGGAGTGTCAGGTTAAAATTGATCAATACCTGGAGAGAGTAAAATAGAAGAAAAGAGTTTTTTTTTAGTAATTTAGAGTGGAGCTATTCCAACATGAGATCTAGTCACATCTAATTTGATATTAATAGAAAATAAAGCAGCCATAAAATGACTAGTTTAATATTTTTAACTTCTCGGGATAACTTTACAGTTTCATTGAAACATAATTAACTTTTTCTTTGATATGATGCCAGTAATACAGTTTTCTTACTTTAGAACTCCAGCACTGAGAGGATTTAATGGTAAATTACGAACGGATTATAATGGAGGGAGAACACGACTAACTTAGTAAACCGATATTAGACGTTGTAACGCTCCCTCAAAATGGATAACAGAGACTCGAATTATATTAAGATTGATTGTTTTGTCTATGTAATTGCATTGGCTTAAGCGGCATTATAGACTAAAATTTCGGATTTGAATGAGAAATGAGAAATCGGAAATTACTAATTGGAAATTAGGAATCGCTGCAGCTAACCAAGGGAATTGAGAATTTCAACTTTAGGATGATTAACTTAATTAAATAAGCGAAACAAAACAAGTTTTGTTTCCGGTCTGGGCCAGGGTTGGAAATTCCTACACCACGATTTTCTAAAATTTTGCAGCAGAGACTATATATTTTTTAATCCAATTATCATAAATGGTCGGTGCTTTTAGTACAATTCCTTATATTTAAGAAACTTTTAAAAAGAGGTGAAATATAATAGAAAAGGAGAAATTGAAGACAAACAATTTGGCTAATGCTCTGCGCGACCCACGGCCCGGCGAACTGATAAGGCCATAGATATATAGTAAACTCACCCTCAACCTTCTGGCTTTCGACGAGCTCGAGGGATTTGCATATAGAAGAGGGTATTTAGGCCTAGAGGGTTGGCAGCACGAAGACTGAAGACGTTTGCGGCTTCTTCTGAGAAACTAGGAAACAAACCACTGGCCTAATTTTCTCTCCTATTTACAACTTGCTCACTTTTATTCCCTGCCAGAGATAAAAAGTAAAAAAAAACAGGATAGAAATAGGAAGGAAGATGCTATAAATTGATAAAACCGAGGAAATGTGAAAGCGGGGGACGAGGGGTAAACTGTGATTGGAAAAAGGTGGAAGGTGATCAAACTGCAATTTTTGTTACTTGGAAGGGTTTGAAATGGATGAGCATCACTGGATGCTGATACTTGGGTGGTAGATTGGAAATGAGGCTCATCTGCATCCGGTAATGTCGTTCCACATTGCCGTGTACCAATGTCGACGAAAGTTTCCGGCGGATTGAACGCGAAGGTTGCGGGAAAAGGGATGGCCGATTCCAGAGCAGGTGAGAGCCGGAAATGAATGGGTCCCCACCCAAGACGACGTGACGCCACACAGGAAGTCAGGAAAGCGTTTCATACCGCTCGTCTCTAATTGGTTTGCGATTTCTGAAAAGAAATATAGACTTCTGCGGTTTCTGGGATCCTCCAGTTTAATTATATTATTCACTGAATTTAACTCTCTCCTCACACTGAATGTATTCTTTGTTCCAGTGTGCAAAATTACAAAGGGCTGTGGAAGTTCAACACTGAGCAAAATACGTGACCGATTAGATCTGAATTAGAGGGCAGTAATAAAGATTAAACGCCTGAAGTGTGAGGATCTTGATTAAGAGTGTGGCGAATCTTGCGGTGTGACCGATGAATGTTCGATCGATGAAGCTGGCAAGATGGTAGCGATACTTGGGTCGTATTTTGCTAGGAAAGCACGCCGCAAGTGCCAGGGTGATCCAATGTCTTGAACATCCCGGAGGCGTTGGTCGGGTGTAAGTAATAGCTAAATTAACATCTTAGTATATCCCTTGAGCGTCATCTGCTATCTACAGGGCCTCTAAACGTAACTCTCGCATGAGGCAAACCTGCACGCAAAACGACCCGGTTGTCGTCATAGCCAAGCCATTAAAGACGAAGCCATAATGGTCGTCGACAGATGCGCTGACTGGTTGGCATCTTGAGAATTTTAATTATGACTAAACGCCAGCCGTAAACGCCGAAGTGTCAGCCTTGCGATTCGTCCTTTCGCGATGTGAAAATTCATCTAATTCCATCTTAAGTTCACTCTTGACATTGCAGAATTGCGAACATGCGAAGCACCGAGGTTCATGAAACTTAAAAGCTCATTATGATTCTGATAGCCTGAGGAATGAATTTTACTTCTCTTCGTCATTCCAACCTTCCCCTCTACTAGTCCCTCTGAGATCCTCCTCACCTTCTTTCATTACCACACATCGTCCCTAATCCCTTCCCCAAATCCCGTCATTTATCAATTTCACCTATCTATTTCACTAATTTTAATCCTCTCCCCTAATGACGACTTTTAAGTCCTCCCAAAATCTCCACCTCTAGCACCTCATCCAATATCCTCGCTCATCACCTTAAACCCTTTTTTAACCCTAACTCATCACTCATCACCCTTTATCCTCTCCTGAAATCACTTCACCAAATCCCCTCCTATAAGCTACTTTCCTTTCCTATCTATTTAACTAATTTTAATCCCCTCCCATAATTACGACTTCTAACCCCCCCCTAATCTCCACCCCTAGACCCTCACCTTCTATCCCCGCTCATCACCCTAACCCCTCTTTTAACCCTACCTCACCACTCATCACCCTTTATTCTCTCCTGAAATCACTTCACCAAATCCCCTCCCATAAGCTCCTCTCCTTTCCCCTGACGCTTATATCCCATTCCTTCTTGCCTCGCCACTAATCGCCTTAATCCCCTCCCGATATCCCCTCCTCCAGTCTTTCATCCATCTCCTTCTATCTTTTTCTCTCCACTATTCAACTCATCGCCTCTAATCTCCTACCGGAATAGCTTCATCGAAGCCCCTCCTCTATCCATTCTCCTATCTATCTGATTACTTATTACCCATAATCCCCTCATCTACCCCCTCTCCAAATCCTCAATATTATATATTCCCCTATATACCTCACTACTCATCACTCCAAATCCCCTCCTAAAACCTTCTGTCATAGCCCCTTCCCCTATATTCCCATCCCTACTTATCTAACCACTAACCGTTACTAATCCACTCCCAAATTCCTTCCACCAGTTTTTCACCTATCCCTGTCTCCCATACTTATCTCACTAATCATTGCCGCTAATTCCCTTCCAAAATAACTTCATCAAAATCCCCTCCTCTATGCATTCTCCTCTATCTATCTAACCACTCACAACCCCTAATCTCCTTCTCTACCCCCTCCCTAAATCCTAAATTGCGAATCAAGATCCACGCATTCAAGGTTTATAATCTTTATCACATAACTGGTATTTCTTTGTAAAATCTGATCTTCACATTTTGTATCAAGTATATCAAATTTACGACAGCAGTACTTCCGATCCGCCTAAGGGAATGAGACAAAATTTACTATCTGCACGTTCAGAGGGAGTATTATCACCAGTGTCTCTATTCTAAAATCATCCTTAGAATTCTTTTAAGAGCACCAAATAAAAAAAAGACAAAAACATTCTTAAAAAACCGATACCTTCGTCTCGAATCTAATCTAACAATTTCAGTGCATAATGCCAACAGGAATATTGAATTGAACTCGCTACTCCACATAAAATTTTCTACCTTCCGTCGGCTTTTCACCTTTTCCCTCGAAAATGTAAATTTCGGGTCACTGACATTGGCACGAGTCGAAGGCGAGAAATACATACACATGACGATGACAACCTGGTAAGGAAAGAACTTAAAGGTGTTGGGTAACGTTCTCGCGTAATATATTACAAATTTCCATACCCCAGGGGACCCACAGAAGGCGGCATGTCTTGTCATTGAGATCTTTCTACGTCTCTGCAGCCACAAAGGCATCCGGAAAAAGGACGCAGAATATACAGAGGCAGCTCGATCCAGGAATACGACCTTCCCAAGGAGTCAGGAGCTTCTTGAAGGAATTCCAACGTCGCAAAAGCGCTCAGGCATCCGCGTCCTTGATCCCAGCTTTCCCCGAGGGATTCGCCGTCCTCAACCAGGAAGCCAGGTTTCCTATCCAAGCGCAGAATTCTTCTTGCTTGCCGGCCTCTTCAATGGAAATTTGAAATAGTCCAGATCCCAGGATTCTAGCGTTATTTCCTTTTGTGGAATGTCCTCTGATATTTTCTCGGTAGATAATAAAAAATACAAGGATTTGGTTTGGTTATTTTTTTGTGTTATTTTTGTTGCATCGGAGAAACTCACATTTCTCATGAGAGCGTCAGAAAATATACCCAGTAATGGTGACAAAAAAAGTTTCAAGGCGACGGTCAATATTAACTACGTAAGAGTATTTGAAAATAGTTTACATCGAATTCTCGTAGTCATACCTCCACTGCACCACCGTCACCTATCAGTCACGCCCCAACGGTCACACCTCCAGTGTCATACTTAACAGGCACACCTATGTGGTCACACGTTTAATATAATATTTAACAGTCACGCCTCATAGAAATACATAGCAGTCACTTTCACTCTAATTCCGTCATTTATCACAGTCACACCTCCCCAGTCACACCCCAGTGGTCATACCTCTACTTCGTATTTAACAGTTGCACTGTGATATATCTATGAGGTGGAGGTGTGACTATGAACCTTGACTGTGAGGCATAAATATGAGGTGTGACTGTGATGTATGAGTATGAGGTATGACTATGCGGCATGGCCTTAGAGGTGTGATTGTGACATGTGATGATGCCGTTGATGTGTGAATATGGAGTATGATTGTGACATGTGACGATGGCGTTGATGTGTAAATGTGAGGTATGACTATGAGGCATGACTTTGGGGTATGACTATGGGGAATGAATATAAGATATGATTGTGATATGTCTATGAGGCATGTCTGTGAGGTATGTCTATGGGGCATGTCTGTGGGGTATGTCTATGAGGCATGACTGTGAGGTATGTCTATGAGGCATGACTGTGATATATGGCAATGAGACCTTCTTTGAGGTATGACTATGGGGTATGTCTATGGGGCATGACTGTGAGGTATGTCTATGATGCATGTCTTGAGGTATTACTATGAGGCGTGACTTTGATTTATATATATGAGGTGTGACTGATGTATGACTATAATGCATAGTCATAGAGGCGTAACTATGACATGTGATGATGCCGTTGATGTGTAAATATGAGGTATGACTATGAGGTTTGATAGTAGTAAGTTCATTGAATAGGGGATAAGGAGGGGAAAGGCGCATATGATGCTATATGAATATATGCTGGCATTCAAATTAAAAATTCATATGACAAAAATGTACACTCTCACACTTCTATCTAGAAAATTCCGGAGAACTTGATTGTAATTCTCGCATATCATAATTAAAATCGCCAGTGCTATCCTGAATGCTATCCACAGCATTCATTACACACGAATATTTGCCTTTTATTAAATATATCGACTAGTCTAGAATTCCGACTAGCGTTACTTCCTTTGGAAACTTTCGCAAGTTTTCTAATTAGTATAGCGCTTCGACGGCTTCAACTCGGTCGCCTTTCTGCCATTAAAGCTGAGTAATCGAGATGAGTCTACGGAAGGGATACGCTGGGGATATGAATATTTTTAATTTATGTTCTCATTACATTCTCATTAGCTTACTGTTAATCTCGTTTCACATTTTAATTCTAATATAAATTCCCTGAATGTTATTATTATTATTATTATTATTATTATTATTATTATTATTATTTTCCTTAACTTCTAAATACTATAAAACAACATTACATCCAGTTGGGAAAACGACTTCTTCAAAGAGAAACTGCAAACAACTCTTCTTCTTTTTAGACATCTGAATATTTTCAGATTAGAAAATAACTATCTCAGGATCCGGCTTTTTGTCTGTCCTGAAAGGATCGAAGACTGGAAGAAAATATCGACGTTGTGCTCGAATTTTCATTGAAGTGAGTATAAACTACGTTTCTGGAACGCTGGCTTCGTATCCTCATGGAAATCTGTCAACGTCAAGACACAGTCTTTTATTATAATAGTGAGCCAGCTCAGAATCAGGAATTCCACTTTACGACGCAACCCGACATGCAGGGACGCAGAAGAAGTAGCGATAAATATACTTGCATGCCAAGTTAGAGACAATGCGAAAAATCGAATCGTTTAAAAAAAATGTGTAATAGATGGACGAGATTACCCAAGGAAAGAAACAATAAAATATTTATCTTTTTATGGATCAACTCCGAGATAAAGTAATTAATGTGGAATCTCCCGCAAGCTTAACTTTTAATCTTTAATCTTCCTAATTGCTTTTCCTCCTGCATCTTTGAAAAGATACTTTCAATGTATTTTTTCATCTCCCACACCTCTTAATTCCGTCTTACATGCCCCGTTTTTACTTTGGCCTGCTGGCATTATCACTCTGGTCTTTCGATGCTCGTCTCCCCATATTTCCTTTCCCTTTCATCATTTTTCCATTTCACGCTCCGTCGCTTTCCACGAATGGCAACAGACGAGAGGACACAAAGAGAAAAATTGCACCAGTATATTTGGAAAGATAAGTCTCGCCAGGATATTGTCCTCAAAATAAAAATAGTTTCTAAAAAAGTTTAAAAACTATTTTCCTGATAAAAAAAAAGCTTTCAGTATATTATTTTTTTCTTTTTAAACGAAAGTAGGGTAATGATACGGGAACCATTAATGCCAATGATAACGCGAACTAATTGTCATCAAGTAAATTTTGCTGTTATAGGACATTGGCTCTGACATGCGCTGCAGAAATACCATTTCGATTTTCTCTATTGCATCACGTGCAAGCTAAATGATTTACGATGTACATTGATACATTTACCGTCTATATCTCCATACATTTATGTAATCCATAGCACGTACTTCCCTTTTATGTTCACATTTCCACTGTCCTATTGTTTAATCACTGCAAAATTGTCAGAAACATGCAATTTCACGAAAATCATTTTATTACACGAGAATATTTAGAACAAAGGATTTTATTGGACAATAAAATAATTTAAACGTCATTTTCATAAAAACAGTGAGGTTTTTGATTATGAGGTATGATTATGAGATGTGAGCGTTTTTTGTGAAAATATAGGCATGATTATGAGACGTGGCGATGAAATGTAACCATGAGGCGCGATTATGTGGTATAGCCATGATGTGTGACCAAGAAGTATGAGCATGATGTGTGGTCATGAGGTATGCCTATGAGGCGTGACTGTGAGGTGTGACCACGTGGTATGGCCATGAGGCGAGAATAATAGGTGTGGCTGTGAGGCGTGACCAATAGGTGCAACTATGAGGTGTGACTATGAGTTATGATAATGAGGTGTGGTTATAGAATGTGAAGATCATGCTGTGGAAGTTTTTACTGAAGTTGTGACTATAGGTATGACTATGAGGAGCGACTATGAGGTGCGACCAAGGAGTGTAACTATGAGGCGTGACTATGAGGCATGGTCATGTGGCATGGCTGTACAATGTGAAAGTCGGGTTGTGGAAGTTTTTAGTGAAATTGTGACTATAGGTATGACTATGAGGCGTTACTATGAGGTGTAACCAAGGGGTGTAACTATGAGGCGTGACTATGAGGCATGACTGTACAATGTGAAAGTAGTGCTGTGGAAGTTTTTTAAATGAGGTTGTGACTGTGGATATGACTATGAGCCGCGACTATGTAGTGTGACCACAAGGTGTGACTATGAGGCATGACTATGGGGCATGGCTATGAAGCGTGGCAGTACAATGTGAAGATTGTGCTGTAGTAGTTTTTTAGTGAGGTTGTGACTGTGGGTATGACGGAGGCAGTGCCACTATAAGGTGTGACTGTGAGGTGTGACTGTGAAGTGTGACTTTAAGGTACTATTATTAGGTAAGAATGTGAAATACGGACTGTGAAATGTGATCGTTATTTATGGTAGTGTAGTTGTGACTATGATGTGTGATTATGAAGTATGACTATGAGGTGTGACTATGAGGTGTGACTATGTGGACTAAATGTGAGGTATGGCTATGAGTTGTGACTATGAGGTCTGATTATGAGGTGTGATTATGAGGTGTGACTATGAGGTGTGACTATGAGGTGTGACAGTGCTTCTGTAGACGTTTTTTGGTAAAAGTTTGACTTTGAAGCATAGTTATGGTGATTGGACTGTGTGTTTCCACTATCTCTATTGCCTCATGAGCAAACTAAATAATTTATGATGTACACAGATACATTTACTGTCTATATCTCCATACATTTCTATAATCCATCGCATGCACTTTTTTCCCACATTTCCACTACTATTACCTGAAACGCTTTAACGTCAAGCTTAATGTCACCCATCAAATATTTCTAGGTCTTCTCGATTGCAGCGCATCCCATGGATAAAAGGCAACTAGATAGGCTTGTAGCCTCCCACACATAAGAGCTGTTTCCAAGGGTTGGGTTGGTCGATTGGTACATTATTTATGAGACAATTTTCAAAATTCGAGAATGACAAGAAAATATTCTCAATTGAAGAATGACAAGCCAATTTTTCAACTACTTTATGTATAGAAAATTGATCCAATATTCAAACTCCTAACGTTCACTTTTTGCAGAAACTCAAATCTATTCAATCTCAGCGTCGCATTTAGAATTGGAAACAATATATTATTCGAGGAAGTCGGCGTGAAAGACCGGGTGCTTATATTTTCGATACCTCGCACTTCTAGAGCATCCTATTGTATTTCCTCTCGGCTTTGAAAGAAAGTGCGTTATGGTATCAGAGAACGTTCTTCCTATAAAACGAATATGGAAAATACGTTTTTCCTTTGGAAAAGTTTATTTCCTCGCCTGCTAGTCCCCCTGTTGCGATATAGACTATGTATATATTTTTTTTTTATCACATCGCTTTCACCTTTTTTTCCTGCCCTATCACGCTTCATGCGGTGCTCATTGCAAATATAGCGAGTTGGTTTCCGTTTTACACTAGAGTTTTTCTCATTTTACGCTGCAGCGCTGTCGGGGCGAATTTTTATTTGCAGATCACTGAACGATAAGTGAATTTTCCTTGTTCGGTTCTCGTTCCCGGAGAGATAATTTTTTTGTTCAGTTTGACACGTGACTTTTTTTTATACAGTGAAAAAGAATTCTAATTGTTCTCTTTATTAGAAAAAAATGAATCTACTGATGTTTGTGTGTGGGTAGTGTTTGTGAAAGGTCATCAATGTGGATCGATGTTGACTTAATCAGTGGATGAAAATGTTATACGAAGGTGTGTATGTTTTTTTTTTTTTGATTGTATGTCAATGTGTGTAGATGAAAATGTGTACAAGAATCTACACCTGAATTCCTATATTTATCTCTGATCTAATTTTGTTTCTCAGTTAACGCAATATTCCACATTTAACTTAAGACAAACTTTATATTCCTCCCGGATGAAAGTTTTTTCACATAATAAACTCACAACAAGAAGTGTATCAGATTTCTAATAAGATTTCGTGTTTCTGTGGACTTTTTTTCTGTCGGCTCTCATGCAGAATTCATATCCCATCTTTAAAAAAACCTGCTCTCATTTTTTTTCAGCTATCTTGGATTCGCGAAGACTCGGAAAGCAGATCTCTTCTGGGGTAGGTAATATTAAAAGTAGCTCGCACTTCCGAGCCGGCGTACCGGTTTATCGCCGGCGAATTTATGAAACAATGCATATGTAATGCCGAGGCGCCCGTATTCATGTGGGCGAAACTCGCGTAAACAATACGTACACGTGTCCGCGGTGGCGTAAAATAGCTCATGCACCCGCGAATTCTAAAACATAAAATTGGACATGTAATTTTCCCGGTCAAAAAGTACCTACCCGTAGCTCTGGCACGCGAGTCACGTCCTTCAAAGGAAGCAATTACTTTTTCCTATAAAATAATCCATAAAAACACTAGTATTTTTGTAAATACGCCGTAAAACTTTAGCTTTTGTTTTTTCATAGAGACTTTTACTGAAAAAATGATCTTTTAGAATATCCTACATCTACACAAGTAGAATCACGAAAGTTTTGTAACGGTGTGACTGTGATATATTTTTATAAGGTATGACCATTGAGGTGTGACTGTGACAAGTGACAGTGCTGTGTAGGTTTTAATTTGAAGTATAAATACATATGGGGTATGGCTATGGGGTGTGACTTTCCTGTAAAACTATGAGGTGTGACTCTTCGGTAAGAATGTGAGGTGTGACTACTGCACGGATATGAGATATGACGGTGCTACATGAATATGAGGTATGGCTTATTGGATGACTATGAGGCGTGATTGTGATATATGAGGTGTGACTGTTCTGTAGGAATATGAGTTATGACTGCTACACAGATTTGAGAATGACTGTAATTTATTATTAGGGGGTGTGACGGTGCTACATGAATATGAGGTATGACTTACTGGATGACTATTAGGCGTGACTGTGATATATGAGGTGTGACTGTGGTGTACGACTTTTGGACGTGACTGTGTTACATGAATATGGAGTATGACTTACTGTATGACTATGAGGTATGACTGTGATATATGAGGTGTGACTGTGATGTATGACTTAGGAGCGTGGCTGTGTTATATGAATATGGGGTATGACTTACTGGACGACTATAAGGCGTGGCTGTGATGTATGAGGTGCGACTGTTCTGTAAGAATATGAGGTATGACTGTACTACATTAATATGAGGTATGGCTTACTGGATGACTATGAGGCGTGACTGTGATGTACGAGGTGCGACTGTTCTGTAAGAATATGAGGTATGACTGTGCTACATGAATATGAGGTATGGCTTACTGAATGACTGTGAGGCGTGACTTTGATATATGAGATGTGGCTATAATGTACGACTTTGATGTGTAACTGTGTTATATATTTGTGAGTTATTACTGAGGAGGTGTCACTGCGTCACGTGACAGTGCTGTGGAGGTGGAAATTTGAGTTATAACTACATATGAGGCATGACTGTTCTGTACGACTATGAGGTTTGATTGTTCTGTAAGACTATGTGGTATGACTTTGCTGTATGGATATGAGGTATGATTGTGATGTATGACTATGAGGTGTGTCCTGAATGTCTATGAGGTTTGACTGTGCTGAATGACTATGAGGCGTGACTGTACTGTATGGCTATGAGGTATGAATATGCTGGATGACTATGAGGCCTGACTGTGATGTATGTTTATGAGGTATGACTATGATGGATGTCTATGAGGTGTGACTGAGCTGTATGACTATGAGGTGTGATCATGGAGGTGTGTCTGACACAGTGCTATGGAGGTGACATGTGAGGTATGACTATGAGGTACTATTATGAGGTGTGATCGGGAGTGACTATAAAGTGTGACGGTGGTGTTGTGGAGGTTTTTCGTTGAAGATGTCCCTTAAGGTTTGGTGGTGGTGTGACTATGTTATGCGAAGCTGGTGCAAATTTTTTGAAGAAATAATCTTTTAGAGAATCCTGGAAAGTTCCTTCAGTGAATCTCTCGCGAAATCTTGAAACAGGACCTCGCATAATTTGCCGAGTTATGTGCCTGCCGGGTGCCGTTATATCGTCTAGCAGCAATAAACATTAGTATAATTTGCCGATGGGGTTGGAGGGAGGGTCGTTTCGCGTAGCTTTAGCTCTAGAAGCTCGCCTCTGAAAAGTTAAAAAAAAATATCAGTAAATCTCAACCCTCCTTTCTCGACGTAGAAACTAACTGTGCCTCGCCTCTCGTTACAGGCGCCTTTCCTAAAGCGATTTCGACCACCCTCACGCCTCTATCCTTCTGTCATATTCCCTTATATCCGGTCTCTTTACACTTTCGCTGGAACAATTACGAGCATCTGCGCCCTTTCGACCATTAAAGCAACTTTTCCGACAGGGATGAATGCCTTTTTGTCCAGTTTGGACGTTTTAAATTAAATGTCGCATCCCATTGTAAAATGTATATGTATGGCGCGAGCCATTTTTCGACGCTTTTTTCCTACTTCACATGCGAGGGGCGAATCGAATTAATTCGAGTATAATTTACTTTTTAAATAGAGACCGACCTTTTTTTGAGTTTAATTCAAGTGGAAAATGGTGAAGAGCGACATTTATCTCACTCTATATTATAAAACGAACTGGCCGCCGCTTTTTCAAGAATTTTTATAGATATATCAATGCCGCTTTTCAGTAAGTCACAAAATGATATGGTTTTTAAACTGTATTGGGTCTTGTGAATAAAAGTTACATCAAACTATTTTTCTGCGATGTAAATAAAAATGACGCTCTCATATTATATTATTCAGTAAGCTCGAGTTTTCCATATTTCAGTGAAATTTTTATCACTAATAGATAGTAAAATTTACATAGAATAATAAAGTGGAAGGAATCGCCTAACGTAGCAGTAAATTGAAAATGGCTGAAGGACTTTTTGACAGGATTTTTAATGCGAGGGATTAAGCTCAACGGTTATGCACGAAATGCTTCGGTATGAATATTTTATAGAATTGCATTAAAAAGCGTCACGGTGAATATAACGTAAATTTAACGCGTATTGGTTCTCGTCGGATTTAAATGCGAACTGTACCGAATGCATCCCCGCAGCTCTTGTGTTCATTAGAGAAAATAAAAAAAATAAAAAATCCCACAGTCCGTTGTAACAAAACTTTTTCTCCCTCAATTGTTAAATATGAAAATTCAGCTCTAATACTCGTTAGAACCAAATTTTTCAGATTTCATATTTTTATTTTTTACTTTTTGTCAAAAGTAAAAAAGAGATTTTTCATTATAAAATATTCCTCTGACGAGATTTACTGTGTAGAGATTTTCCAATGTTTAGATCAACATGGGAATGAGATATAGTGTATAAATGTGGATGTAGTGAGCCGAGCTCGATGAGGAGCTTAAAGGGAAGCTAATTGAGAAAATTGAGCACGCGATGCTCGATTCCGGTGGTACGAGGGGATTCAACGTCTCTTCGCAAGTCATGGCACAGGTTTACCAACTAGATACCCAGAATTCCTGGGCTTTCCCCGTTTTCTGTGGACCTCAACCCTCGCACTCGTGCGCCAATGAGAGCAGTGTTGTACAAGGATCGTGATTGAACGTCGTCACTTCGTTAGAACGATTGCACTTTGACCGAACACCCTGCTTCCCTAATAGTAACCACCCTCTCCGGAACATACTCGTTTCGAACGAAAACAAGTACATTGAAAATCGATTCCATCAAGTCGTAGACAAAGGACGGGTTGCAATCTGTTTTGTATTTCCCTTCGACAAAAGCTTTGAATAATTTAAATGCAAACTCTAAGTGCATTTTCTTGGTAGTTCTATTTCAATAAAGAAGTTTTAATTTAACTCTAAATGTTTCTGTAACATTTTCATTTTAGGGGGTGTGGTTATTCGTAGTTGTTAGGGGGTGTGGTTATTCATGTGGTTAGAGGTGTGGTAATCCGTAGTTGTTCCAGGGTGTGATTACTTATAGTTATCAGGGGGTGTGGTAATTCATAGTTGTTAGAGGGTGTGGTTATTCATAGTTGTTAGGGGTTGTGGTTATTGATAGATGTTCTCAGCGTGTTATCGCTAATTATGAGGGGAATGGAGTTATTCATAGTTGTTAGGGGGTGCGGTAATTCATAGTTGTTCCCAGGGTGCGATTACTTATAGTTATCAGGGGGTGTGGTTATTCATAGTTGTTAGAGGGTTTAGTTATTCATAGATGTTCTCAGGGTGTTATCCCTAATTGTCAGGGGAATGTAGTTATTCATAGTTTTTAGGGGGTGTGGTTACTTATAGTTGTCAGGGGGTGTGGAAATTCATATTTGTTAGAGAGTGTGTTAATTCATAGTTATTAGAGGGTGTGGTTGTTCATAGTTGTTAGGGGTGTGGTTGTTCATGGATTTTAGGGAGTGTGGTTATCTATAGTTCTTAGAGTTATGGTTTTTCATAGTTTTTAGGGGTATGATTATTCATAGTTGTTATGGTTATCCCTAGTTATTAAGGAGTTACAATTATTTACAGATTTTATTGGGTGTTGTTATCTATAGTGGTTAGAGTGTGTGGCTATCCCTAGTTATAAAGGGCATGTCGTTATTCATAGTTGTTAGGGGGTGTAGTTGTTCTTAGATGTTAGGGGATATGATTATTCATAGATGTTAGGAAGTGTGGTTATTCGTGGATGTTAGGGGATGTGGTTATTCATAGATGTTAGGGGGTGTGGTTATTAATGTGGTTAGGGTGTGTGGTGATTCATAGTTATTTCCAGTGTGTGGTTATCCCTAATTGCCATGGGAATGGGGTTATTCATGGTTTTTAGGGGGTGTGGTAATTTATAATTGTTCCAAGGGTGTGGTTATCCCTAATTCTTAGGAGAATGTGGTTACTCATAGTTGTTAGGGGGTGTGGTTATTAATTTGGTTAGCGCAGTGGTTATTCATAGATGTTAGGGGGTGTAGTTATTCATAGTTTTTAGGGTGTGTGATAATCTATAGTTGTTAGGGGTGCGGTTATTCATAGTTTTTAGGGTGTGTGATAATCTATAGTTGTTAGGGGTGTGGTTATCCCTAGAAGTTACAAGATGTGTTGTAATTATTTATATTTTCAGGGTGTTCTTATCCATAGTTGCGGGTATATGGTTATCCATAGTTGTTAAGAAGTGTGTTTGTCCATATTTGTTCCGGGGTGTAGTTATCCATAGTTATTATGGGGATGTAGTCTTTTATAGTTGTTAGGGGTATGGTTATATCTAGTTGTCTGAAGATGTAGTTAATAGAGGGTAGTTATCCACAGTTGTCAGGATCTTTGTTATCTATAGTTGTTCATAATTATTTGAAGTTCAGTATTTATTGATAATCATCAATACTTATTAGATGTATGTTATCAATAGTTATTAGGGGATGTGGTTGTTCATAGTTATTAGAATTTCAATTATCCATAGTCACTAGGGCGTGTAGCTGCCCCTTGAATCTTTTTCTTTACGGTAGCTAGATTTCTAAAGGTAGAAGATTGAAATTAAATTCATAAAAAGCAGAAATGGTAAATAGTTCTTAACTCGACACCACTGTCATTCTCATTCAGTTCCTCTAACTCAAACTTCTGAAAATGGAGGGAGAAAAGAATGGTACAACTTCTATTTACCATAAAATAGAGTTTCCGACCCGACTCCTAACCGGTACAGGAGCAACCCACATTCGCAATGGCATCCATTTCTTTCTTTTTTATCGGTTTATTCGCGATACGCCACAAAAGTTTTTCTCCTTCCACCTCCGATGGGGAATGGTGGATGCTGATGTGTCTGCACCACACCCATGGTGGATTCAAATGATCTAGCCTTCCTGCAATCTGCATATTGGAAAAAATTATAGAGTCGTATTTGATTTAGAAGACTCGTTAGAGTTCAAGGGAGGAAACGAGGTGGTGTCAATTGTATATTTTTTTTTCTTGCTTCTCAATAGTTGTTCTCAATCTAAAGTCAAATTTAACTCATTTAAAAAACATTATAAGTACGGATATTAATCACTAATTACTTCTAAAGCTGGGACAACGAGTGCTTCAAGAACCGTCAAAAAATCGAACATCGTCGATAGATAATGGAGGTAATTTCTACTAGAAGATCGTAAATCACCAGCTCGGTGTCTCTTGGAACCATCGTCGATAAAGAAGTCATTATGAAGCTCCAGTTTCGGTAGACAATGGAGTCGCTTCGTATTTTCCTTCGAGAGATCACAAATAATGGAAGAACGGGGCATACACAACCAGATAAGGGCGGAGATTCTCTTTCGAATTTTTTTTTCGTCTTGCATCTTAATAGAGAAGTGAGAAGAAACCTTTCGAAATTTCTAAGAAGACACTGAAAATTAATCACCCGGATATATTGTATCAATAAAAAAAAGTGTGTATTGAAGATATGTATTCTTTTGTCGAATACTATTTTTAACTACCGGAAAACCAGGGAGTCTAATCGAAACGAGATATAATACTCTCTCTCATCCATTTAAAAAGCAATCATCCGTTATTTATATCCCTTTCAGTCTTCACAAAAATACTGAATGGATGTGCAGCAAGAACAAAGTAAACATGTCGTGCGTGAATTAGCGTAAACGCGGATAAATGAAAATAAAATGACGCAAGCAGCCCGCATACGACTGACCCAGGCGTGTTTTATCTCAACGATTAAACGCTTCGTTGGCTGGGCGAGAATACATTTGAATTACTGTCGCACAATATCCACCCACTCTCTGCACCAAAGACCACCTGGACACGTAGGATGAAAAGAAAAAAGTTAAACAAAGAACGAAACTCGGTCGCTTTCTCACTCGGAAGTACGTTCTGCTGGCATTGTTCCTTTGTGGCCAAGCGTTTTGTCAACGCAATAGAACTTAGTCTACACGAACGAGTTGCAAATGAAATGGGCTATTTGAATTCCCTTTTATTCCTCGGCTAAGGTGTATGTTAATATTTATGGTAATTTTTCGGATATTTTTTACAGAGAAAGATGGTAAAAAGCAGCAGAGAAAAACCAGCAATTGTAGAACAAAGGGCAAGCGCATTCAAACTAAATGTCAGAGCAGAAGCATTAATTTTAATAGGGTGTGACCTATAGGGGTGTGACCATTTTTTTACTAAGGACGTGATAATCTAATTGGGCCAATTTTAATAAGCTAATAGCATACAGGGGTGTGACCATTTTTCTAAGGGTGTGACCTATCTGGATGTGGCAATTTTCATAAGGGCACGACATATAGCGGCGTGACCCTTTTTACTAAGGGCGTGTCCTTTTGAAATGGGTCAATTTTAATAAGGGAATGACTTATAGGGGTGTGACCGTTTTTACTAGGGGTATGTCCTAGTGACATGCGATCAATTTTAATAGTGGTGTAGCCTACAGGGGTGTGGCTGTTTTACTAATGGTATGACAGATAGAGGTGTGATCCCTATTAGTCCTATTTTTAATAAGGGCATGACCCAGTAAGGTGTGGCCATTTGATAGGGGTGCGACCATTTTTGCTGAGGGCATGACCCAGTGAGGTGTTACCACTTGCTAGAGGTGCGACCATTTTTGCTGAGGGTATTGTATATATTGTGACCATTTTTACTAAGTATATGACATATAGGGGTGTGACTATTTTACTAAGTGTTTGCATTATAGGGGTGTGTCCATTTTTACTACGGGTATAAACTAGCTGCGTGTGTTCATTTTACTAAGGGCATGTCCTAGTGAAATGGGGTCTATTTTAATAAGGGTATAACCTACAGGGGTGTGACCATTTTTACTACGGGTATAATCTAGCTTCGGGTGGTCATTTTTACTAAGGACATGACCCAGTGAGGTGTGACCACTTTTGTTATTAGGGGTGTGGTCTAGAGCGAGTGTATCGACGTTTATGTTATTAAGAGTGTGCGCTAGTAAGAGTGGAATCATGTTAATTGCTAGGGCATGATCCGTCCGAAGTTAACTGCAACGTGTATTAGGTGGTGTGTATTCATAGCTATGGATTAGTGGGTGTGACAAATAATTGTTCAAGAGGTCATGACCTGGTTGTCACTAATTAGTGTGTGAATGGGAATCTCCATTAGAAGGGGTCCTTCCTCCTACAGAATTATTAATTAATTAATTATTTGCACCAAATTTGGTAAACTTGATTTGTTTGTCATTATTGTTACCTTGGAATGAGTAAATCATGATTATAAAGTTCTAATCTCAAACCATACAAAACCTTCTTTCCAATTTATAGATCCTTTTCTTTTTTCGAAATCTTGATTGGGATGTTGTTCATGGTTCTAAATCGGGGCAGGAGATAGTAGAGGGTCGATTTTATATTGGCATAGAGCTAGACCTGTAGTTGTATGGAATATATATAGTCATATGGTATAGAGCTGAAAACATATCGAACTCCATGGACGAGTACGAGGCCAATACGTGCTGAGCGCTTGAATGGAAGTGAAGGTGGATCTATGGTTGTGGGTGTAGGGTGGTATTGGGTGCTGGGTATAGGTGCTTCAGGGGCGCGTGCAGTCTTCTCAAAGAGTGGCACTTCGCCGATATCAAAGTGGCTGAAGCGACTAGAGCGAACGAGTTTCGTCTCTTGGGATCTCAAGAACGCTTCCTACGTGAGCGCACACTCACGAATCACGGTTCTTGTCCTAGGGCTTTCGAAGGCGTGATCATTTTTCTCTTACTTTCATGCTCATTGGCTTCACCCGACGGCTGAGAACACCGATCAAGACTATCGAGACTTGACAACGTATACACTATATACATGTATACAAAGCACCACCTGTGTCTGCCAGAACGTGTGGGAGATAAGGAGGAAATCCTCCCTGAAAGTGATGAATAATGCTTCTATCTTCTTGTTCCGCTCACAACATCTACCATGAGAATTAACTCACGTGTTAACAGAGGCTAATGAGGATTGATCCCCGATCTCAAGCATTCGTAAACTTTACAAATTTCTCTTATAACAGGAAGCAGTTGTAGTTCCTGTAATTGCTTCCACTGAAATTGGATTTCCAAAATAATGAAGCGCCTGAAATCGATATCTCGCCCATTGAGTAGGAGCACATTTTTAATCCCCTATTTTCAGCAAACGGTCATTTCAAGCCGAACTTAGGTATTCGAAACCCATTTACACTTGACACGGAAAATCGTTCGGTGCAATTGAATCTGCTATTGACAGAGCTGAAGATTCGAGTGCGAGAGACGAAACGAGGTCTTGCTTTATCGAGAGAAGCCTTTGTCCGAATGATTGTGTTCGAAACTGGAAATTATGAAATTGTGCAAATACTAAAATATTTGTATAATTAGTGATTAATTTAAATATGTACTCTCAAAGTTCTTGAATTTAATTATTTTTTAAAGGTGAGAAAGAAACTGACATATTTTTTTTTACTTTCGGCACAATTCAGATTGGCGTGCATATTTCCAGCTGTAATATTGAATAGAGCACTAAATTTTTCCCAGCTAGCGTTGGTCAGACGTATTTTCGGATCGTTGCATTCATGGCACGATTCATGAAACGGCATAGAAATATTTGAAGCGGATTTGCAAAATTGCGGATCACAGTAGCGCGACACGTTGCGCGCACACGGCACAACAACAGAATCGCACGTCCATCTCTACGTTCTCTCTATTCGTGCACGGATTAATTTAATGAACCGAAATATTTGCATTCACGTTTCTGTCTGCTGAAATGTTGATTTCGCGTTTAAAAAGTCAATCTCGTACTGATCGTCGTGCATATATTACAACCAATTTATCCCATTAGGAACACTTAATGAAATTTGGATAATTTTACTCATTCCGAATCAATTAAATCATTTTGTAGTTATTGAAATTGGAGGATTACCAAACCATTAGTCCTAATAAAAAAATTATCTGAAGCAATCTTGTAGATCTTTTTAAAACGAACAGTTTTGTTTCTTAACGTTTTTATCCTATCTAACATCGTTTAGCTGTAAAATGTAGTTTAATATATTCTCATTTTAATTTTTTATGTTTGTAATGAAATCTATTATTCCTATGAGAAAATTTTTGGTAGTAATTTTGTAGATCTTTTTAAGATGAACAATTTCTTTTATAAACATTTTTTCGTATCTCGCTTTGTTTAGCTGTAAAGTCGAATTTTTATTTTTCTTAATTTTATTTTTCAGCGTTAAAACGAAAACTATTATTCCTATCAAAAAATTATCAAGAAACAATTTTGTAGATCTTTTCAAGACTAACAATTTGACCATTGGACCTTTTGTCGTATCTAGCCTTGTTTAGCTGTAAAGTTGAATTTTTAGTTTTCTTAATTTCATTTTTCAGCGTTAAAACGAAAACTACTATTCCTATCAAAAAATTATTAATAAACAATCTTGTAGATCTTCTTAAGACTAACAATTTGCCCATTGGACCTTTTGTTGCATCTAGCCTTGTTTAGCTGTAAAGTTGAATTTTTAGTTTTCTTAATTTCATTTTTCAGCGTTAAAACGAAAACTATTATTCCTATCAAAAAATTTTTAAGGAACAATCTTATAGATCTTTTCAAGACTAACAATTTGTCCATTGGACCTTTCATCGTACCTATCCTCCTTTAGCTTTAAAATATAATTATTAAAATCCTTAGTTTTCTTTTTATGGCTAAAACAATAAATATAAAATCTATAAGACTTTGAAGGAAGTCAATTTAATTTTCCTTCATGGGACAACTTCTGCACCATTAAATTTCACTCCTATCAGTTTCGTGTCTTCTTGCCTTCCTAATTCCCACCTTTCTTGGCACTTGCACCATCCGGATGGAGATCTGGGCAGATCAGGTTCCCAAAGGAGTTAATGTTACCACGGATCTTCCCTAAACTGGGCTAGACAACTTAATTAAATCGGTCTCAACTAACATAATCTATCTCTGCTCCACCGATAAATGGATACCAAATCTTGAAGGAGAGGATGTAATGCAGGGTTGCCACTCCAAGGTGATTAGCTAATGTTGCAACGCGTCTGAATCCGGTTGGTTACGCGTTTACAGAGTCTGCTGATCTCCTTAAGGGCCCAACAATATCGGTTCTTCGGTACATGTCTCCCAGAGTTTCCGCTTCCGCCCCCACCGTTCCATCTTCTCGGAAATAGACGAATCCTTTGATAAATCGCATCTAGATGTAAAGCCATGTTGCAATGATCCCTCAAAACCTGATTTAAGACCCAGCTTTTAATCCCTGGAGAATATATCTTCCAGCATCGACAGAAAAATGAATTTCCCCATTCTCTTGACATTTCTTCCTATCATGATTTATTATCTTCAATTTTCCTATATTCATTTAAACTTTTACGTTTCGCTGTCAGCTTTTGTATTCCGCTCATATTCGTTCTTACTTTCTTGATTTCAATTTCTTCCTCCGTCTTCTCATTTTTCTCACTTTTGTCCCCCCATTTCGCCCACCTTTCAAGCCTCGATTGGCTCAATACATTATTTCCGTCATCGAAGAGGGTTGCGTTCGATCTTACGTCCTTGATATCTCATCGGAGGCGTCCCCACGGTAAATCAAAGGCAGCGGCGTCTGCGAGGAGTCCAAACAAAATCCATAAATTTCCGCTTTGCCGCGCCCGGTGGTTTCCGTCAGAAGTTTTCCAAGTTCCGAAAGTAGTATTTCTGCTCTCGCGCCCACCCGTTTCGCCCTGTGTACGGCGCATAAATAATGCAGGGGTGCTACAGCCTGGTGTCTAAGGATCGCAGCCTCCCTCAAAAGGACAAGTCCGCCAAGGATTGAAACGTCACTCGAAAGAACACCCAAAAATAAGTAGTAAAGAAGCTTCATATACAAAACGACCCTTCTGTATTATTCAATGAGTTTTTTAAAAGTAACGGGTCCGCCCACTTCACGATTTCCTCAATTTCGAAATATCAGCGTCAAACCTCAGGGACAAAAACTTTATTTATTAATTTAATATGCTCTTCCAGAGAGCAGACGACATTGTAGGCGTAAGTGAAAAATGAAGAGTTCAAGGTTAAATTGACGGGCGTCGAAACGTAGAAATAAATGTAGGCGTGACTAAGAAATGAGTGGGGATCAAGTGGGCATATCAGTTCCTTGGACCAGGTAAAGTGTCAGGGATTATTTAAAAAAGAAAGAAACTAAAACTTTGGGATGAGGTAAAATGCACCAAGAGGAATTCAATAAAAGGATAAACTAGGGGCGATAATACTAGCCCTACTATCCGAGTTTAAATATTTTAAACAGTAGAGAATAGAAACATCTCTCGCCGTGAATATTAACTTTGACTTGGCTTGTAATAAAAAACTTTCCTCGTTGATTTAGATTTTTTTTCAACGTATAAAAAAAAGAGGACGGGGATATGGTTGAAAGCTTGGAGGTTTCATCACGACTTGATCGCTGCAGAACTGGAATTTCTCATCAGGCATTACCGTCCTTAGTTGTCGTCGTATAATGAGTTCGGTACCTCTCGCGAGGTCGCTCGCTTCTTTTGTGTCCGACAGTAAAGGAACGCGGTTGTCGGTGGCAATTAGGGCTGGCGAAAATTATGGGAAGGGTATCGAGGCAGGCAATGCCACTAACGTTGAGAGACTTCCCCTTTAAAAATGAATCAGAGTGAGAAATAGCCGTACCAGTCTTCTGAGGGGCTCCGAACCCATAATTAATTAACTTGACTAATTGCTATCCAATCTCAATCAAGGGTACGAATTTCGACAAATTAAATTTTTCTCGGTGCACGTGCACGGGTTGTAAAGAGGCCAATTTGTCGGAAAATGGGCTTGTTATGTATATAAAAAAGGGGCGTGATCAGTAAATATGGTCACTGAGGTATGACCAGGAGGCGAGACCAGTATGATCACTGGGTGTGACTAGGAGGCGTGATCAGTAGGTGCAACTAATGGGGTGTGATTGACAGATGTTGTAACTTGGTGTGACTAGGAGGTGTGTTTATTTAATATGGCTACTGGGGTATAACTAGGGGTGTGTCAATTTGGTATTTAAACTGGGGTGTGACTAGGAGGCATGATCGGTGGACATGATTAATGAGGTATGGTTATGCGGTGTGACTACTTGGTATACTCAATGAGGTGTGGCTAGGAGGTGTGACCATTGGGTATGCCCAGTTAGAGGTATATAAGAAGTGCGACCGAGGGGCATCCCCAGGAGGCGTAACCATTATATGTGATCAATAGGGTGGAACTAAAAAGCATCAATATTTTATACAGCTATTTATATGAGAGTCGGAGGTGTGTTTATTTAGTGTGGCTACTGGGGAATAGCTAGTAGTGTGACAATTTGGTACAAAAAGTGAGGTGTGACTAGGAGGTATGATACAAAAATATGATTAATGGGGTGTGTTTAACAGCATGACCAGGAGGTGTTACCAGTAGGAGTGGCCAATGGGAAATGGTCAGGGGCATGACCAGGAGTTGTTACCAGTAGGTGTGGCCAATGGGACATGGTCAGGGGCATGACTAGGAGGTGTGACCAGTAGGTGTGGTCAGTAGGTGTGGCAAATAGGGTGAGACAAAAAAGCATGAATATTTTATACACCCTACAGGTGAGTGTAGGAGGTATATTCTCTTGGTATATGAACGGGGGCGTGACCAGGAGGCGTTTTGATTTGGCATGACCACTGGGTGTGACTAAAAGGTGTGGATGTTATATTGAATCACTAAATTTCGAGATTAAAAGTTGTTACGTCACTAACACTACAAAGAAAGAAAGAAATACATCAAATAAAGTTTTGACGCAGAATATCTAAACACAGAATACACATATGACGCAAGCTTCTGACGAAGACAAATCCACCAGCTCTGAGAAGTAGGAAATGCGTAATTCATCAGCCTAATTGAGACCGTGAGGCAGTGTCGAGTCTCATAAGCCAGGCGCCATTTCGAAATGGCCCGTTAATAATTAGAAGTCGTAATTCCGGTGGTTTATCAAAAACGAAACTCCACTCCATTCGTTACATGTCACGTCGGGTCTAATAGTTCCCACTTTTCCGTTTGCCGAGTGAGAAATTCGTTGGCTATTAATTCGACGCCATCTCACATGGGAGACGGAGCGAAAACCGTATCTCGGAGAAACTTTAGCAGCAGTTTTCAAACTGAAATTGACATCTTTCAGTGGATTTTAAAAGCTTTCGGGATTAAGTAACATTTTTCTGTAATAAAGGCTTAAGCCGATAATGGATAGGAAATATATAGTTGCGTTAGAATTTTGTGAAGCTGATTTATAAGGGTCGATTTCAACTCTGTTTGTGACTTGCTTAATGACATTGAACATCGTAAAACTGAATGGCTTGGTAGCAGCAGCGACGACAACATAGTCGCTCAGGGCTTCTGTTTGCAGGTCCCTAATCCCACGTGCTACTTTGTAATCTAACTTCGAATTAGCGATGCCTAATTTTCGTCCAATTCCCGGTGGCTCAACCCCGGAAAATAGCGCGCACTACCGCTGTAGTTTCCTGAAACGAGTTTCGATAAACTTTACGCTGGCTTCATCTACTGCGACGGCGACAGTGCATTTGGACATTTAGATAAGTTAACTGCTGGCATCGCATTTCGGTGAAACCCCTTACCACCACTAGTACATACGATCGAACCAAGTCTGAGAATGATCTGCCCGCTTTCGAAAAACAAACTTCCATAAAGTCAAATTTGCACGGATTTTATTGGCGAAGTATTCCAGATTTCAATTTAAAATCAAACTTGCGTAAAAAAAGTTTTGGAAAAAAATCTCAGGTTGTATTATCAGTAGGTGTGTGGGTGTATATAATCAGTGGATGTGATCTATTAATTAGTGTAGATGGGGGTATGACCAGTTGGGGGTAAATATTCAATTGTGTCAGTAGCTGTGACAAATATGAGTTTTACTATTCGGTGAGACTGAGGTGTGACCAACTAGTATAGCTTAAAATCAGAGGTGTGACTATTTGGTATCACTAGTGAGTGTGATAAACAAATAGTTTAACTATTAGGTATGACTGGGGGCATGACCAGCTGAGATAAATATTCAGTTGTGTCAATAGGTGCGACCACTGTATCACTATTTGGTGTGACTAACAATATTACTATTCTGCTCGACTCGGGGTGTGACCAATTGGGAGTAAATATTCAATTTTGTTATTAGGTGTGACCATTCGACGTGACAAGATATTAGTAAATAGCAATGTGTGGTCAGGGGTGTGACTTATATATCACCAGTTGGTGTGATCAATTTGGGCAGATTTTCTTTATTATAAATTGACCGTGATCAGTCGGTATGATGAATTGGGTGTGATCAGTTGGTTTGACTATTCGCTGTGACTGGGAGTGCGGAAAATTGGGTTGAATTTCAATTGTGTCAGCGGCTGTGATTATTCAGTGTGACCAATTGGAGGTAGATATACAACTGTAACACAGAGGTGTGACTTTAAAATATTACCAGTTGGTGTGACCCGATAATGTAGATTTTGATCTGTGACCAGAGTATGTGCCCATTTTGTGTGACCAATTGGGAGTATATAACTATATAACTACATTTGACCATAAGTGTGACTGTTTTATAACGTTAATTGGTGTGACCAGTTGGGAGTATATAGTTACATTTGACCAGGGGTGTGACTGGTTTTTAACGCTAATTGGTGTGACCAGTTGGGTCAAACCAGCTGGTATGACAAGTTGGTTCGCACCAACTGGTGTGACCAGTCACAATTTATGAATGAATGTTCTTTTTTAAGATATTACTTCTACTTTTCATCTTTTCCTAAAATTTCTCTGATTTTTGTTCTTTTTCCCTTTGCTCTTTTTTCTTTTATGTTATCCTTTCTCGGTTAAACAATCGCACTTTGTTATCGTCCCAGCTTAGACTGCAAAAATAGCATCTCTTAAGAAAACCGAAAACTCTCTGGAGTGCATCGCAGGTAAGGAAAAATACTGGCCGAGAATCCGATGCTCACAGAGTAAATACTCTTCGAGTTTGTGTAGAGTATAAACCTTGCTGGGAAATCTTTCCATAAAAATGTGCTGGCTAAATTAAAAAACTCATTGCGAAAAAGGCCAAAGTTTTGATCCTTCTTGGAACTTTTTAAAGGAAAAAAGTGTCAAAGATGAAAAAAGTGATCATTGCAATGAGAGTATAGTTCAGAAAATTAGAGAAAAAATTATAGAGGATTTTTTCATAGAGGAGTAACATTAATTTTTTAATTCGAAAAAATACGACTTTTAATCAAACTCGAGAGCAGAATATACATTTCAAAATTGGGACTTTTCTCAGCTTCAGAGAAATTAGAAAATCCTTTATTTACACAAATTACGGTGAACTCGTTTCTAAAACTATCTAATTTAAAAAAATTCTCTCTCATTTCGCAAATATTATTTTCTGTCTAGAAAAATGAGAAAATTGCAAAAACTTTGGAGTTTTAAGATTTTAATTGGCCGTTGGGATAAATGGCTGCAGCGTTATGGGATAATAACGATTAAAAGTCTAATCAGCTAAAAACTTGTTAAGCTTGCCGAGAACTGTGGAGTGCCTTTCTTCCATTTTCTTCAACTCTCGATTGTTTGCGAAAGCAAATCGAGGGGAAAATGTGAAAATAAAAGAAAGGATAGAGTTTAAAAAGGCGGAATAGAGTCAAAGAATAGCGAGAAGGAAATAGAAATAAAAATGCAGATCAGCTTTGTTAAATAAAATAAGGCACAAAAAGAAAAAAAAAGAAAATAATCATTGTATGAAAAAAAGTGATATTATTGTTTTTTTCTTTACGAGAATAAAAAAGCGGACTACTGTGTATAAAAAATTTAGTTCGCAGAAAAACTGCTCTGGCTCTGGTTTCTAAATGAAGAGCTGTTTTTTTCTTCCATTTATTTTTTCTTTCCTTGTGGATTAAAAGACAATTTAAATAAATGATCATTTGTAAACGATTTCAAATTAGAAATTTCAGGTAAAAGAGAGAATCTAATTAAATTAAAATCAAATTAAACAAATCTAATTAAATCTAATCAAAAATATTAACAGACCCAAAATTTTTTTAAATGACTCAACAAAACAAAATTGGCCTGCTTAATTCTCCTGACCTAATCTATAATAACATTCGTAAATCAAAATTTTATAGGAACCTAAAGGTGTGCTGTGGAGAGATAATAATCGCTTTTACGTCCAATAATGTCGATTGACAAGATTGACGAGTTTTATTTCCCTTCAGGTGGCCGAGTATGATACACCTATTAATACACGTGTCCATTAATAAATCCTATTCGGTCTATTATCGAAGTTCCTCAATTTCTGCGATCTACGAAGCAGTAAAAGAAAGATATGATAGGGTCGTGATATCAAAAGGGCAGCTGGATATAGAGGTGGTTGTGTTGTGTGGCTGAATAGGGGGGGGGGGGGGCACAGGGGAATCCCGTTAATGCGCGAGAAGTAGGGATGTAGTGTTCGCGACGTTTGGAAGTAGAAGAGGGGTCTCAGGAGCGCTCTCATCAATCCCATTTCCCTCTACCTAATTTTTTTGTCCTTTTTTTTGTATTTATTTATTAAGAATTATAATTCGTCATAAATAAAATTGAATACGTATTTAGACGTAAAATATCCCATTCTTTCAGAACCTGCAGTCAAAGATTCATTTTTGTCAGAATAAACACATTTGACCTTGAAATGACCTTCAATTTGACCTTGTCGGATCAAACGGACATCGGATTTGGATTCAACAACCCCCAAGTTATATAGGAATAATAATTTGAATCGATTTGGGGATTTTTCGAGGATCTTACCTTGAGATGACCTTCAACCTGACCTGATGGAGACAAAAGGACACCGGATTCGGATTCAGCGACCCCAAAAACATAAAGGTTTATCAGTCTGGTATCGGGAACAGGAACTTTGTTTTTTTGTGTGTGCTAAATAAATGTAATTAGTGAAGATGAGTGACATTTATTTGCAAATTTAAAATTTATATAATTTCTGCTATTCTGTAATTAAAAGATAAAACTTCTTGGAACGTAGCTTAAATTATTAAAAATTTCAAGCTACAATTCCCAGAAATACGTGAACTTTTTTTTATTTCGTTATAGAAAAACACTGATACGTCAAATCTATTAATTAACTATTGCTTTTCGCAGTTAAATATTGGTATACTGCCCTGGTAGTACTAATACTTGAAAAGTACTAATACAGTACTTTTAAAGTACTGATGATTGAATTTTTGAGAAATTTCTATACCAGTCTAGAGTGTTCTCTGATCCATTCAGTGTAGTCGGTACGTTGCAAGTTTATATAAATATCAGGATTTCTTTCATCTGGTTTGTCTCCTTTCCAAACGTGTAGTCCAACCAACATATCGTTAAAAACTACAGGAGCACCTCCATCATGCTCCGCACAATATTGTTCTACACAGTAAGTGCAAATATGTTTATCCGTAATGTTCAAGCGTCCGTGATAGGCAATCTTACACTCTTCGTGGTTCATTATTGGTAACATGATAAAGCGCAGTTTCTGTCGTATTTCCGTTCCTGGTCTGAAATGGGAAAGAAAACAAATAATTGAAAAAAAATTAATATCATGAATTACTTTATTTATTTATTTATTTATTTATTACATTACGGATATAAAATCTGAATACAATTGGAAGTTTCGTTCAAAAGTTAAGAGTTCACTGTTGAAAGTAAAAAGATAGAAAGTCTATCTATTTGAATCTTTTTCAATCTTCAGAATTGAAATAGAAAAGAAATATGAATCCAAATTTATCCATCCCTATCCATGACAATTTATTTCTATCTCTTTTCTAATCTACCATAATCTCTTTCGTTTTGAATATCAATATTTCCTGTCCTCCATCTATCCACGCCAATCTTTCTTTATTCTCCACCTATCCACACTAATCCTTTTTTATCCCTTTCGTAATGTATAGAAATCCCTATCTTTTTCAATCTCTGCTTTACTAACCATGTCTATCCTTGGTCTAATCATTTGAATCCTTACCTATCCCTTTTACACGCTAATCCTTTTCAATCTCTATATTTTTATGCCTGTCTATCCTTAATATAATCATCTCAATCTTTTTCTGTCCTTTTTACTATCTTTTTCTACCTTTTTGCATATCTATCCTTGTATAATCATTTCAATCTTTTTCTATCCCTTTAAGTATACTACCAAGTCTATCCATTTAAATCTTTACAATTCTTATCCATTTCTTTCCTTGTATAGTCTTTTCAATCCTTTCCTATTCCTACTGAAGTATATTACCAAGCCTATGCTTTTCAATCACTAGATTTCTATCCCTGTCTATCCTTAATAAAATCATCTCAATCTTTTTCTATCCTTTTTTGTAGCATACTATCAAGCCTATCAATTTCAATATTTATCTTTATATCTATCATTGTATAGTCATTTCAATCCTTTCCTATCCCTCTTGAAGTATATTACCAAGCCTATCCTTTTCAATCACTAGATTTCTATCCATGTCTATCCTTAATAAAATCATCTCAATCCATTTCTGTCCTGTTTACTATCAAGTCTATCCATTTCAATCTTTAACATTCAATCCATTTCTATCCTTGTATAGACTTTTCAATCCTTTTCTATTCTTTTTACAATCTACTAATCTCTTGAATCCTTTCTTATCTCTTTTACGCGCTAACCCTTTTCAATCTCTATTAATCTATCCATATCTATCCTTGTATTTCAATCTTTTTCTATCTCTCTTTAAGTATACATAATACAAAGTCTATCTATTTCAATCAGCTGGGAGGGATAGAAAATCTCTAAAATCTCAATCCCTTCCTATCTCTCTTGAAGTGTATATTACCAAACCTATCCTTTTCAATCCATACCTTTATATCCACATCTATTCGTGCATAATAATTTCAATCCTTCTCTATCACTTTTGAAGTATACTATCAAGTTTATTATTTCAATATAGGTAATCTTTCTTTTCTAGTGATTATACTGAGAAAGAGATTGAAAGGGATAAAGATGGATAGCAGCGAAATAAATGAGATTGAAGATTTATGTTATAAATTTAACAAAGAGATTGAAAAAGATAGAGTTAGATAAACAAAGGATAGATTGGGATAGAGCTCTTTTGGATAAGTGAAACTGGTTTTTACAACACAACTCCTAAATCCTTCGTTAGCTCAGTGGATAACTGAGGATAGAAAAAGATTGCAAATGAGAGATACAAAGATATTCAAATTTTTTTGTAAGAAATAGAGTCTGAAAGATAGAAAACGATAGAGAAAATGGATAAAACAGATTCAAATTTTTTGGGAAGGATAGAAAAAGATAGAAAAAGATAGAGCCTAGTGAAAACGATGGATACACACAAAGATTGAAAAAGATTGCGTTTAATGGATGCACTTGGGAGGGATAGAAAATCTGTATCCTTTTCTATCCAATTTCTATCCTTTTCTATCTAATTTCTATCCAATTCTATTTAATTTCTATCCTTTTCTATCCAATTTCTATCCTTTTCTATCTTTTTACGTCCAATTGATAATCAATGATAATTATTGATAACTTACCGTACTAGAGAATGGTATCCAAAACCATAAACAGTAACCAATGCCTGTGGAGGTAAAGGTCCTCTGTGCAATTGTATATTTCCAGTTCTGAGAGAGAACAAAAAAGGAGGGCTAACAGTGATCAAGGCAATACCCTCCAATTCTTGATGTGGAAGATTGCCGTAAAATGTTAATTTCGATGTTACGTTATGATATTTAGCTCGATTATCACTTATTGCACCGGAGAGAACTTGATAGGCAAATATATTACGTTCAACACAAAGAGCAGTAGTGATGACAGTGGAATGCGAGAGTATCGCACCTGCGCAAGAGCCACCACGATTACTTGCTCTTATTTTTACAAGGTATTTAACGTCTTCAATCCTCATTTTATGATCTCCACTAAGCAAGTGATTAATTACACGTCTCTTACGTACAAGAAGATCCGATGATTTCCCTGCAAGTAGTTCAATAATTTAATTAGGCGCATGAATATTCCACAAATTCCATTTGTTATAATTCCCGTTTGACTGAATGCCCGAATTACTATTTTACCTATTTTTAATATCCGTTTTCCCGAATTTACATTTTTCCTACCCTGATGGGAGTAAAAAGATAGAAATTCTATTTGAATCTTTTTCAATTTTCAGGATAGAAATAGAAAGAAATATCGAATTCCTTTTCAATCTCAATATTTCTATCTTTCTGTATCCTTCCTCTATCTTCGCCAATAATTTCCTATCCTTCATCTATCCATGTCAATCTTTCTTTATTCTCCGCCTATCCACTCTAATCCTTTTTTATCCCTTTCCCAATCTATTGCAGCGCCTATCTTTTTCAATCCCTACTTTACTATCCATTTCAATCTTTTTCTATCTCTTTAAGTGTACTACCAAGTCTATCCATTTCAATTTTTACCATTCCTATCCTTTTCTATCCCTCTTCAAGTAAACCAAGCCTATCCTTTTCTATTATTTAGAATTTTAAAAAGCGAGAAGTTCCGTGTAACAGAATTACACTGGACTCCCTCAATAGGCAACAAATTCCCCTCTTTCAGAGGTCACACAACGCATGCGCAGTGGCTATGCGCAGTAGTTGAATTTATTGCCTATTGAGACATTTTTCCTATTGAGGGGTTTTGCCTATTGATGGCTTGCCTCCAACATTTCAAAATTATCAAATATTATCAAAGGGATTTGAATAAACCGCGCATTTTACTAGTGATAAAGAAGTATCCATCTACACCTACTTACCGACTAAGCATTGATCGGAAACTCATCTTTAATTGAGTTTCGGATAAATGATAATTCTGTTACACTCGACTCTCCCAATATTAACCGCATTCCTCTCTCAATATTAACCATTATCTCTTTTAATAAGCACTTGATATCAAAGCGCAGGCGTTGCACTCTGGTATTTGATTGGTTGCTATTCGCGCGTAGTTTAAAATTCAGAAAAATATTATTTTATACGTAACACGCATGCGCAATTGATTTGACTATTCAGAGAAGGAATTTGGTTAATATTGAAGAGGGTCTCTGTTTTGGATTTCCTTAATATTGGATTTCTTTGCTATTCGAGCCAATAATATCTATATTTTCATAAAATATATA
Organism: Synergus umbraculus; assembly: GCA_900474325.1. NCBI lineage: Eukaryota > Metazoa > Arthropoda > Insecta > Hymenoptera > Cynipidae > Synergus > Synergus umbraculus. Next base: position 8,290 of record UCOK01009610.1, on the reverse strand, counting down.
ACATATGTTCATGTGGACAGAGTAGGTGGGGTAGGGGGGTGTTAATGAAAATTTCAAGGCTGTTCCCGAAGGACTGAAGGGGGGGGGGTAAAAAGTGGTGAAAAATTGTCTACGTGGTATATATATGTAAACAGCCCCTATGTCTTTTTACTTACCGGTATCATTGTCTGATAATGTAGCGAAAATTCCTTGGCACAAAATACCACAGAAAAACAACAGATGCAAATATATTTTTTCAGACATTTTAAACACTGAATGACTCAGTTGAGATGAGGATTTTTTGCTTGTTGCAATTATTGCTTTGAATACGATAACGAAAGGAAGAATTCTGGGTATTTGTCACCTATTATAATCTTACTTTATTTGCTCTAATTCTAGAGTTGGGAAAGCGATAATATATTTGTAAATCATGTCGTAAAAATGGTGACAATAAATATTTACTGAGAAAGCAGTTTGGCTTGACAAACAAAAATTTTGTTCGTTCAAGAAAATAATTTTGTGATCACAATCATAATTTTTCAGACTTGAAGTTAGATAAACATATATTAATTATCATTAAAATCGTTTGGCATATTTGAAAATCCAGTGAAGTATCTTGAAATCATTAGAAATTTTAATTAATTATTAAATTTATTTATTAACTAATAGTGAATAAATAATGAATAATATTAAATTTATGATTAATTTAAATGATAATTTGACGATATTTTATGGAATTTTGAGTAATTTTAAAGGATTCAAGGATATTTTCTGGAAAATCAAAAAATATCAAGTGATTTTACGAAATTCAAAATAATTTCACCAGACTCTGTATACTAAAAATAATTTTAATGCATTCTTTTGAAACTTATTGAAATTCCTGAAATCAAAATAAGAAATTACAAATTTATTATGCTTAAAAAATTAAAAATACTGAATTATAATTCTTATATCCCTTAAAATATTGTTAAATTCTACAATTAAAAATTTTCCAGAATCGTTTGAATCTTTTCAAAGCAAAGGGACTGCAAATTGCAAAAACGAGAATTTAATCGCCAGCAGATCACAGTTAATCATGAATATTTAAAAACTCTCCATCAGTGGCCTTCAATGCTCTGAATTTAATTTTCTTCAATCGCATTATTTACCTTGTTTATTTACCCTGTACATCCCGCAAATTCTTAAAATTCCCCAGCTCTCTATGTGTACCAAAAAAATTTGCCTCTAAAAGTCCAAAAAAAAAGGTCCAAAAAAATAAACACAAAAGGGAGCCTGTGACTCTCACTACATTCCTGGCGCCACACTCGTGTCTTCCCCTCCGTGCGTCTCGCCGTCTCGTAGAAGCGTGATCAGCGCTCTCGTGTGTTGGGTGGGAGTGGAGGGGGAAACGTGTCTCTGACTCTCCGCGAAGGCTTGCGTTCAGTGGCGGGGAGTTGCCCCAGAGTGGTGGCGACTCTACCGCGGTGGGGGTAAAGTCTGCCGGGCGATACCACTCCACCGGTATCCCCGCTCCTAGTCCGCGGCTTTCACGCCAGTCAGACGCCGGTCGCGCAGCCAGCATGGCTGGGTATTCTAACTTTTTTCCTGACTGACTTCGGAAGCCCGACGTCGACGAGGACGCAGCTTCCGACGATGTCACATTCGACCAGCGACCTGGACCGCGACTACTACCCCTCGAGTGACAGTCTTGCGTGAATCTCTTGCTTCCCTTCACTTCCGCTGCTGAAAAGGCCTGGAACTTATAGTCACAGTTTGCACTCTACAGCAACCAGTGAAACGCCAGATGCGCGAGACCTAACCTCAAAGACAAAGAAAGGCGTTCTCTGAGTCTCGCCCTGCACGCGATCGTCACTGCGAAATAAAACGTCCCCGTCTATTTCGGGATCGACCAGGAAAAGAAAACACTGACCCCGAAAAAGTTTGGATAGGCGAGAGGTCTTGAGTTCGTCAGGTTAGACTGGTGCAGGATTTTTGGTGGTGAAATTGGGTTTCGATTACTGGTGGACTCGGATTTAACCTCGTGGAAGAATATATAACCGACCACGTGACTGTGAAATGGGAAATTTGGTGGTGTAATCAGGAAATTTGTGGTGAATTTGTTTTGTGTTTGAGTTTGTTTGTTAAGTTGGAGGGGTTGTGTTGTGTACAGTGGGGGATACTGTAAGGGTGGTGGTTTGAGTTTGTTTTGTACAAATGTCAATGTGCTGATTGGTGAAGATATTGTTTTTTAATTAATTAATTGAAAGTGATTTTTTGCATTCGTTAGTCGGGAAGCTTGTAAATATATGGGCTGTGTTTACACTGGGGATTAAATTACGAAGAAGACTCGAGGAGAAAATAAGTAATATGCTAACATGAAATTGAGAACTGAAAACAAAAGCAGTATTATTGTTTGAATTATTATTATTATTATTACTATTGTTATTACTCTAATTATTTATTAGAGTATAACTCAAACAAAACAAATCGTAATCAAGGAATGAAGAATTAGTAACAATCAACAACAACATTGCACAAATATTATTTATATATTTCTTAACAACTAAAGCTCAGTTTCTTTAAACTGTTAGATTTATAAATTTAAAGCCGTTAATGTTCAACAATTTTATACAAAACATTGAATTAAAACCTTTTAAGTAAAATATTTGCAATTTGTAAAAGTTTTAATTACTAACTTTCCAAGCATTATAATTATAATTCTTTAATTTTTAAAGCTTTATTTACAATATCTAAAATTGTTGAATGTTTAAAACTTAAAATCACGTTTCATTTTAAAATTGTTTAAACTTCCAATTATTTATTTTTCGTTGGGTTTCGTTTAAATTTTTCAATCCTAAAAGCTGCGTTGTTAAATTTATTTATTTTCAAACGATTCCAATTACATGTTGTTCACCCCTAAAAGCTTCAATTAAAAATATAACCACCTGCAAATTTTTTAAATTACAATAATAATGATTTTGTTATGAAATTATTTTTATTATAAAAAAAATCTGAATTTCCCACAAAGTCGGTCATATGATGTTCCTATTGATTCCACCAGTAATCGCGTGTTCGGGTCTAGTGAGTGATTGATATCAAGAAAGTGATTAAGTGAAATAAAAAAAAGTTATCACCTCTTTTAGGGAAACAGTACTGAACCGGATTTTTCTTATAGATGAAAATATTTGTGTGCTTGCTTTGCCTCAATGAGAAAACTCTGTGTTAGTGGAATTCTTTTTCAAGGACTTTAAAAGGAAGACGAGCAGCGCGAAGGTGAAATCTGGCTTTTTTTCGTCCTGCTGAGGATCATCGAACCCGAAACGAGGCACCCAAATAAACCTGACCTCGGTTCTGCTACTATAACGGTAAAGGACTCATATCACCAGATTCACTTTCTGATATTTCGCATATTTAAAATAACTGGCAACTAATTAATTAATATCTCAACTAATTAGTTTAAAGTTATTTCAAAAATGCCAAATTAATTAGTTAATTAATTTGTTCGCGCGCTCTATGGATTAATTTCTCGTTTTTGCATTCCTTTTATCAAAAAGATTCAGAGGACTCTAGATAATTTGCAATTAAAGGATTTTAAAATATTTCAAGAGAAAAGTATGCAATAATTCAGAAATTTTAATTATTGAAATATAAAAACTTGTAATTCTTTGTCTATTCTCAAGAATTTCAATAAGTTTTATCTGTTATTAAATTTCGTAAAATAGTATTCATAAAATGATATTTCTTGATTTTTATTAAACTTCCATAAACTATTGGTTTATTCATTAAAATTACTTAAAATGCCTTAAAATATCGTTAAATCTTTTAAAGCTATTCAAAATCCAATAAAATATCATTAAAACTTTTAAAATCCATGAAAATTCAATGAAATTTTATAACTAATATCACTTAATAAGCTTCGTGAGTTAAAAATTGCTTAATTTCTCACGATTTTTGAATTGAAAAATATCAAGCCTATCCTGGCTTATCTAGATTCTCAGGAAATTTCCACTTAGCTTAAATTAGGTGTGAGGAACTCTGTGTGGTATATTCCAAATTTAGGGTCCCATGAATTTTTCAGCAGGTAGTTGGGGCCGAATATAAACCCGTACCTGTCGTTTCCCTTTATTCAGGTGTTTCCCTGCTTCCTACATTTGTAAACTAGCTTCCTCAAATATCCCCAAAATTTCCGGTTTTAAATACACATTACAGAAATGTTTACCAACTATTTTTAGAACTTTAATTGAAGTATTTAAGAATAATTTAAAACTTTAATTTCCGTGCATTGGAAAATCGGATTTACATAATATTTACATCCTTCGCTAGTCAAACGAATTAATCGTTTCGTCGCAAAGAGAAGAGGAAATAAAAAATCTCACTCCTGATTGACAGACACATTTCAGGGAAAATGGAATTTCCCGCCTTCGGTAAACGGAAAACCGAGAGTGGAATTCGAATCACTGTACTCTCTAATGTGATTTCGTATCTCCTTTTTGCACGAATTTTTTTTTTCTATTTTTTACCCCCTTTTTTTCTTTAAAGGCTATGGTATTCGGATTGGATTTAATTAATAGTTTACGGATTGAAACACGTGCCTCTGCACAGAAATCTTTATCAAGTGAGCTCGTGCATTATAATCGAGCGTATTTTAATGAATTCCGCATTTTAACTGACTAGCCTCGACTCTACTACTCGAATCGAATCGTCAATGCTTCCACAATTCTAATTAACGACACGTGCGTTTTATTTGATTTGCCTCGTGGGAAAATCAAGAGACTTCGTACATGCAATAGAAATAAAATTATTTTTAAATTAATTCGCAACTTGTTACATCGCGACGTATAAATAAAAAAAAATGGTCACAGCGGTGGGATATTGATGAACTAATTAAAAAATTTTTAAACTTAAATTCTTTCCAAATTAAGTTGTTCTGCTTTTTTCCTATTTGCAAGTTAAACGTGTCCAGAGTGACATTAAATTTGTAATGGTAAATTTTACCGGATACGGTCCAACTTTTCATCTCCGTTTCATTTCATTTTCCTTCTTTATCTTTCTCAGTTCCTCTCATTCTTCCGGAATCCGGAGCCTCCAGATGTGGAATTTTTAGTATCCCTGACGAGTTCTCTGACGAGGGTTTGTGAAAGGGCCACATTAAAGAAGAACCGTTTTTTAATCTTGTAAAGCGAAACACTTAATGGAATTTTTCTCAGCGCAAAAGTTTTCCTTGTTCGTTTTTCTTCCGGTAAATTTACTTGAAACTTTCGAGAATAGATAATTAATCAAAATCACAAAACTCCTTTAATTAGAAACCATTCAAATATTTAATTTGCTTAAATAAACTATTTCTTAATTAAACACTAAATAAATTGAAATATTTAAAACCACATATTCTATTTCTTCAAATCTAGAGATAATCTTATTCAAATTTTGTATTAAGGTGTTTTGATATCTAACGGTTTACGCCTACAATTACTCGAGATGAGGTTCCGAGTTGCAGAGTTAAGATAAAGTGAAGTGGAGACAGTCGCGATAAACTTGAAGCTTCGTCGCAGCTAAATCCAAGTCTCGCGAATTTTTTTATCCGTTCTCTCAATTGAGGGAATCAAGCTACACATTCCACTTAAATAACAAAAGAAAAATAAACTAAACACAATTGAAATTTCGAATTTACGACTGGAAGTCGTATAAATTTTCAAATTTATAAATCCTGACAAGCACTTGCAACTAATAAGCATTGACAATTTAGAAAAATGGCGGTCACGTGACTTCAAGGATGGCGGCTATCGTGAACAGCTGATCGTCACTTCAATAATAAACGCTGGAAAATTTCCATTATAAATGCGTCTATGTCGAAATTCTGCTGCACCACAAAAGCTTTAAAATAGCAGAAGCTCGAAACAATACAACGAAGACTTCTTCGCTCCCCAATAAGTTGATAGAAATCTATTTTAAAGTCCTGAATCGATTCGTGAATAATGTTTCCGCTTCTTCCAGGCAGTAAAACTTCCCTGGCGTTGCGAATAATTAAAAGCGACTTGGTACTTTATAATCAGGCACACAAACCTCGTGTTTGTTGAAAGCCACGTGTATCCGGAGACGTCAGAACGTTACGCGCAAAGATAAGCATTGCTCAATAAAAAACGATTTAAACTATCGACTTCTCTCGCACTAGACAAACTGTCTCGATTCTAAGAACATCAACAGCTTGATATCAATTTAAAATACTTTTTATATACTTCTCAATTTATCTTCAATAACCTTAGACTTTAATAAAGATGTAAAACAAATTGAAGTATTCTATTAATATTAATACGTAAAAAACAGATCAACAACGTTATTATTAAAAATTCATTCAAATTTTTAATAATCTTCTACCAGGGAAATTTAAAAACTCAACCGTTTCACTTTATGCCAAAAATATTGAAAATATACATTTTTCGGCTCTGTACACATATTAACACTTGAAAAATGAATAGATCTACAGAGAGGAAAAAGACCTGATTATAATCTACCTTAAATAATTTGAGGAGAGAGAACGTTGAAGTTAGAACTTGAACCCAACGCCATTAGCAAAATTACAAAATCTTTGAAATTCACCTCGTACAATTTCTAGGATTTTCCTTCTATCTAAACAAGTCGGTCATTATTTTTGAATTATCCCATTTTTTTGTTTATATATAATAGATCTCCAAGCTCTTGGAACGACCCTCTTCGTTAGGTTAACGAAATACCCCAAGGAGCGTACTTTGGAGGTGAATTGTCGACCACGGAGCTACCACTGGAATATTCATTTACGCCTTCACTCCTTCCCTTTCTTCCATCTTCCCTCCTCTTCTCATTTCATCTTCTGGTCCTTTCTCGCCCTCTTTCTCTATTTTCTCAGTGCTAATGAGCTTCGTGGCCATTCGAGAACGAGGTGGCCGTTTTGTAGACCGACCCTGGAGATATTCATTCGCAACATGAAGTATAGTTGTATATGGTCAAGGGGAAAGGGGCAGGGATGGAGAGAGAGGGGGAAGGGGCAAGGAAATAGAGGGAATGAAAAGCGGAGAGAGAGGGGAACGTAATTGCAAGCATGAATGTATGAGTCTGTATGTACATTGTGACCTAACGAGCAGGTTTACTTTGCCAGATGATACGACGTCGACCGATGACACTCCCACATTTATGCTTTATCCTCAATTCTCCACTTTTATGCTTCCGCGACCTTTTCTAACGCACTGCGAGGTTAATGTTGCCCTCTCTGACACGAGAAATATAACTCCGTTACGAAAATAGAGTCGAGAAATGTATTCATTTTCTTGATATGAAGATATACGCGAAAGCAGAATATAGAGCTGAAATTTTCAAGTTAGAGCAAGATTTTTGAAAAATAGTGTCGAAAGGTGGAAAATCGAGGTTTGGGAGAAAGTCGGATTTGAGTCGAATTCTCAGTGGTTTAGTGCAGGTGCACCAATGGTTAAGTGCAGTCTAATCCGCTCTTTTATGGAATCGGGAAATATTCCGAAATTTGAGAAACGGAAATAACTGAAAAGACAAACCGGAACGTCAAAGAGAAACAGATGCTAAAAAATGAAACAATAGATAGAAAGAACAAACGCGAAAAGAAAAAGAAGCTAAGAACAAATATAAGAGCAAAGAGGAAAAGCAAACTTAATTCGCAAATCGGAAAAACAAATTGAAAGAAAAAACGCTAATTTAGTTTGAACTTGTTGTTTATAGTTAGTGTTTCTCTTTATTGTTTCGGTTTTTTGTCTTGTTGAATGGATTTGCAATTTCAGTTCTCTATTTCGATTTGTTCTTTACGGTTTATTGTTGTGTGGCTTGATTTTTGTTTGTTTGTTGTTTCGGCTTTCTGTATCGATTTGCTACGTCGCTTCACTATTACGATTTGTTGTTCCGGCTTGTTTAATGGATTTCCAGTTTCAGTTCACCATTTAAAATTGTTATGTTCAGTTTGTTGTTCCGGATTGCTGTATCGGTTTGCTACTTCATTTCACTGTTACGGTTTATTGTTTTTGTTTGTTGAATCGATTTGCAGTTTCAGTTCACTACTTCGGTTTGTTCTTTCGATTTACTATTTCTGTTTGTTGTTTAGATTTGTTCAATCGATTTGCAGTTTCAGTTCTCTATTACGATTTGTTCTTCTCAACTTGTTGCTTTGTCTTGTTGTTTTTTGTTTGTTGTTTCGGCTTGCTATATCGACTTGTTACTTTGCTTTACTGTTACGGTTTGTTCTTTCGGTTCCTGAAGGTCGAAATTCGAGGTTTGGGAGAAAGTCGGATTTGAGGCGAATTCTGTGTGGTTTAGTGCAGGTGCACCAATGGTTAAGTGC
>UCOK01009609.1:0-56114 GCA_900474325.1 Synergus umbraculus | reverse complement strand
ATATATATATATATATATATATATATATATTGATTTCTGCGAACTGTTTAACTGATAACAAAAATAAAAGATTAAGAATGTTTGTGTTTTTCCAAGCAAGAAATTTCCTTGCACCACTTGCATCTTAGTATTATGCAAATCCCGAGTTATTATTACATTCCTCATCAGCTAATATAGCTTTAAGATAAGACCGTTTGCAGAAGAAGAAGCAGTAGATTCTAGAACTGATTAATTTGTAATGGAGTAAAACAAAACTATGAATGAAATTTCTGGAAATGATCTACTGGATTCAATTTTTGTTTGTCTTATCATGGAAGAATAGTTTCATTTGAGAGTAGTAAGATTTATAGAAGGGTAAAGATGATAATATATCGATTTGTTTGCTGACGAGAAGATACTACATGAAGGCACTTGAGTACAATGGCTTTCTAGCATTTCACACAAACACTAGCTTAGGCTTAGTCGAGGACGCAACATTCTGCGCATCGTAATTCACAATCTCTACATTGCTAAGTGTATGTAACGAACGTTGAGAGGGAAAATTCAAAGAGGAATGCACCTTTCGCTTTCCACTCGTCAGTGCCAATATTATGTTTCTTCCCTCAATATTTCTTTTTACTCATCATTCCTCAGAAAGAAATTCAAAGTTCGTTACAATCTGAACAACTTCAGATTGAACAACAAGAACAACAAGCGACTAACTTCCATCATCTCAACTTCAATATCCCAACAAAAAAAAAAGAATCTCAATTCTTCCATTTTGAAAGACTCCAATTGGAAATTAGAATTTTAATTCACTGCGAATCTTCTTATGGTTCTAGAATTCAATCGATGATTCACTATGATGGAATTTGCTATGGAGCGTATATAGTTTGCTACACCTGCCATTCTTCGACCTTCAAAACTTCCAACTCCTCTTCAATCTACATTCCATTTTTTAGCGTACCATTTTCTTTAACTATTATTACCTTTTATTTCAATTCTGATACTCTTTTTGCCAGCTGTTGTTGTCAGCTTTGGCTAATATATGCTAATGCTTTAACAACTCATCTATCTTGTGTAAATCCATTAATCTCTTATATAAATTTCGGTTCGATTCATATACAACTCATATTTAAGATCGAAAAAGAAAAAAGTATATTGACAAAAAAATGTTTCCTTTATATGGTACCTAGAAGCCTAAAGATAACAATTTTCCAGGTACAAGAGAAAATTGTAATTTCAAGATAGAGTCAATCTTGATAGTTTACTATCGATTTATAGCTTGTTATATTTTTACAAGCTACAATTTCCTAGTTTATTTGATCGTTTCAAAGTGAATAAACAAATAACAAATTTCGTGAAATAGAGGTCAATGCTCTTATTATGTATTTAGAGAAGCACTCGACGTAATTCCTCACAGCTGATAATAAGTCAAGAATAGAATACTCATTTGTTTACGAGGAAATTTTGTGAGAGTCTAAAATACTACATGTCTGACTGATAACATTCGTAAACGTTCCCGAAATCTCTGATTAATAGATACTTGATTGACCTCTAATATTTCTTTGAAGATTCCACTCATAAATTCGTCTGCTATCAACATAGTGCTCTTCTCTGTAGATGTAACTTATTAAACACATTCCTTCTCGTTAAAAAGACCGCAAAAGTTGTACATTCCAGTCTCATATCTCAGCCTCCCATATTGAATTTACACGATAACAATAATGCTCTTTGCTCTTACAAACTTTCCTGGCAAAAAAAAACTTCTGCATTCGAGCTTGAAATTGAAGAATAAAAAAACGACAATTGACACGAATTTAAAGATTAAATATGGAATATTTTTAAATATTTTAAAGTATGTAAACCCAAAGAAGTTGCAGAACCGAATTAGCCAAAGTCAGTCGTGAGAAACCTAAAGATCCGACCGCATCCGGCATTTAACATGGAATTTTTAAGACGACCTCGTCACGCAAAGCTCTCGAAAGGCTGGACAAGGATAACTGAAAAAATTCCAGTTTTATTCAAAGCCGTGTCTTCGTGCGGATAATCAGGGACTCACCCCAGATTCAATTTTCGGAATGACTGCATTGTACGACATCTCTCACTCTGTTCGAAATTCGTGTCAATAGAGGGGAAACAATGAAGCGAGATAATAATTTCAAACTCTCACTCAGCAAATTCCCTCGCAAATTCCGCGTCCAACTCTGCTTTTCTCTCATGAAAGCCAGATCAATGGATAAACCAAGAGGAGGATTTTATTTCAAATTTTAGACTTTGAAATGTTTCCCAGTCCAGTGAAATCACTCAACGTTAGCTAAATATTAAATTAAATGAGAATTAGATTAGAATTTGCATTTGATATAAATCGAGATAAAAACATTTGATCAAATAAAACGATTGGAAGTATGTCAGTCCAACTATATTAAGTTGTAATTATTCAGTTTAACGAGTGGGTCAGAGTTTTAATTAAGGAGAGCAAAATGGTCTGACATGCTAATCTGAGTAATGAGTCGAATGCGCTCGAAACTGCGTACCGGCGTTCTTATGAAATGTGAATCATCGCAGAAATGTATCATCCCAATGATATTACGCCTTGCGTATCTTGCTCGCCCAGATTTCTTGCATTTCTTATCACCGGGTCTCTCGCAAAACAATTCATTATGTGAAGAGAAAATTAGGTTATTGAAATAATACTCGCGTTTGATTCGTTTAACGTCACGCACTATTAATTCAACGTAACTCACTTTGCACTCATTCTCCATGCTGATAAAAAATCTGTTATGGCATTCTTTTCAACTTCTGATACTGTGAATCAAAATATTTTCAGAGAAAATGTACTTTATCTTTACGTGGTGCATAGAATAACAAGAAAATGTTTGTTGAAAATGAAAAAATTTGTTTTACGTTTTCTTTCCAAGTGAATGAACTTGCGTAAAAGTAAACCATAAGCAAAGTGCACCGACAGCCTTTCGAAACTTTGACCCTGGACGAAAGACGACCTACCTACCTATATGCCTCACGGCCAAGGTCATTGTTACGACCTTGAGTTATACCGCAAACCCTGACACGTCAGACGTCACATCACAATCTTTCCTACATTTGTGGCTTTCCTGTGGAAATCATTTCCTAACTCCAATTCCCAATAAATTACTATATTTACCGAATAGCAAATATTCAAAACCTTAGCTTCTATTTTTAATTCTTTTTTATCTCCTATATTATATCTAGCAACATGTGGTTTACTCTCGGGTTTACTCATATTCCCACGAATGTGGTTTCTATATTTACATTTCGGAACATCGTGCCTATAAATAATTCATTCAACCACATCTTTTATGGTCCATAACATAGCATGAGAGAGTAGTAAAAAACCCAATATTTTTTACAAAGATTCGTCAATCAAACTATGAAGAGTCTTACAAACGTTTTTTTCACTTTTGTGAGGTTTTTCTAGAGTATAGAGAAAAAAGCAATTCCGTTATTTGCTGACTCGCCTCTGGAGGACGTAAATCACTGCAAGTGAAAATAACGGAAAAATTTTTACTCCAAGAAGAAGGATCAGTGTACTGAGATAGGTGTTGTAAACAACAGACGAGCTGAATGGTTTTTAAAAAGAAGAGAACAAGGAAAGAAGCACCTGCGTGAAACTTTTATGACATACCCGAGATGTCCGAGAGCGTTGTAAAAAGAAGGAAGCAAACAGCCATAAGAAATGAAAAAGAGAAAAGAAAAAGCCTGAGAAAAAGGAAAAATCAATACAAAGAGAGTCCTTTTCAAAATGACAGAGATATCAAGTACTTCTGGTTACAATTTTGAGTAAAGAAATACTTATATTACTTTGAAAAAGCAGCTATATAATTTATAACTTAATAACTCGCAAGTCGAATCTCCAAATGAAGTTAAATAAAATTGGAGTTTTAAATTTAGAGAGAAAATTCTCTTCACTCTATTTTTCAAACACATTTACTCCGAGTTCATAATTAAATTCTACGGATTTAAATAACTAGTGATTTGAGTGAAGTGTATATGCTCGTGAAACGGAAATGAAAGGAAAAGCAGAGAAGTGACTCTCTCGCGTGACACAGTATCTGGTGCGTGACAGTTGCCAGGATTTCTCAATCAAGGAAATATCCAGTTTCATCGCGGAGAATGACACGATCCTGTATACGCGATTTACAACTATGCCCATCTTCCTCTAATGTTTAACAACACAAAATTTTCAATTCTCCTCAGACTCAAGTTCCCAACTGTATTTTAACGAGCGCTCTGAATTTTAACCAATTCAAATGAAGAGGATGTGTTTTACAAAAAGAAAGAAAAAGACTGAAATCCCATTTCCAAACATTCAGTTCTCAAGTAAAACTACTTTCCAATTCAGCATTTGAATTTAAAATATATTCCTCGGTGTCTTAAAAAGATCTCGCGTTTGTGGGAAACCCAGACAAATTTTGCAAGTTTGCACAATGTTAAGGAAATTCCTCTTCAATCTGCCCTGTCTAGAGAGTTGGTAGGAAGTGTATTTTGTCAGTTTCTAGTTTAAAAGACAAACTCTATGTTTGATGATCAGACAAAGGTACAAGTTTCTCTTGAGCACTTTAGAATCGATCCAAGTCGAACGTTCGTTGCCTTCAAAGTGAACAAACGTCACCTAGGTCAGGCTCGGAATAGTACAAACGTGGCTTTTGTTACGCTTCTGCGCATGCTGCATACAATATTGTCCGTTAACCCTCAAGTTTTATTTACGATGCCAAGTCCGAAAGAAATACGACGGACTCGAAACTCACATACCTTGCATTCCTACACTGAACCTGTCAACAACTCGTATCAATTAAACACCTACTGTTGTTTATTTCTAGCAATTAGGACTCAACGTTCAACAAATTAAGATTTTATCATTTTTCTCCACAAAGCGTTCAAATCACAAAAACGTAAAGAATAAATAATTTACCTTGTCCTTCTCAGTGGCCTCATCCTTATTTTTCTCTTCAGTAGCTTCCGTGTGTGGAGCAATGCCATTGGTGGTAGGTTTTGTGTCTGTCTCCTCAATCCTTTCTAGTTTTCCGTCGCCAGGTGCTGCAGCATCTCCGACGACACCACCTTCGACAGGTAAACCCTCTTTCTTCGGTGTTGTCGTTATGTCCACAGACCTTTTGCTTTGTCGCGCTCCCATCTTTCCACCGAGGAAACTACCTTCTATGTGACGTACTTCTCTTTTCTGTCCTGATCTTTTCTCCCAAAGACCCTCCTCTCAACTGCAAAATAAAAATATCAATTAGACAACCAGATTACATAACTCAGAAGAAGAAAAACTATGAAAATAGCAAGAAGGAAACTTCTTTTACTTTATAGAAAGAAAACCTCTATAAGAATCACTCTTAACGTCCTACAAAGGACTCTTATTAACGCTAACGTATCACCACTTTTCCCATGCGTCATAAAGCGCTGACTGTGTTCTCTGATAAGTGTGGTAATATCTTTTCCTTTGTACACATCGAAACAATTATGTTCTCTGTGCCACGAGATCTTGATAAACTTTTCTTTTTTCAAGTTCCGTTATAGAAAAAGGACCATCATTTTCCATTGTTCTGCTAATCTAAAATATATTCCCCTCCTCTCGCGTTATCCTAAATTAAATTCCCTACTTAAACACAAGCTGCTTGTCAAAGAATTTCGTGTAGAAAAGGAAAAAAGAAGTTCCTCCAACGGTTGCATTCTCGCATCAGTAAAGCCGTTAATTACTAACAAAGTGACGACCGTCACAAGCCTCATAGGGATTGTGGAAAGATGTTTGACGTACGTCTGTACCAAACAAATCAAGCTAAAGTCGTTAAAAAAGAGTCATTCTGCACTTTAGCAACGGTACAATGACGAGAGAAACTTCACGGAAATTACAACTGGAATTGTGTTTGAAACTGAAAAAGTCCACAAGGCACTAACAACAATGTGCGGAACGTATTAACACACACTTAAATACCACGTGACAAGGCACACGTACTGCTGCCTTCGCCTTCTATAACAGCTGACAGTTGTTGTCACCTCAGGTCTCAAGACAAAACAAATCTTGGATTCTAAACAAGTCTAAATTTATGTGCTAAAGCATTTTCTCCCATTAAAATAGTCGTCTTTTATCTTTCAAACAGAACTCTCTTTTCCAATCAGATCAATAAAATCCAGTAGGTAATTCATTATTAAGTACCAATTAAAACAGTGCAGATTAATTCACCCGGAACGTTCTACTTTCTTGTGCATAAATTTATACAGGCGTCTAAGATGAATGAAAACGATTTTATGACTAACGCGAAGAACTTATGACTTGGTGATTTCGCGTGGGTTGTTCTCTGTACTACAACTCATGGAACGCATGTAGTCCGTCTCTTTCTCTTCCTCTGTTAGACTCTATCACTGATGTCTTGTAAAACAAGCATTTTAACAACGACTTATCAAATCAAGATGCTAAATGAAATATGAACTCAATTTCTACATAATGCTTAAGTAATAGAAAGTGTTTTAATTCAACAAATCAATGAAACTGTTGGCGACTAAAGTGGAGATTAATTTACCTTTTAGATGCCATTAATTTCAGAGGAGATCATTAAAAGAGAATATATCTGCATGGTTTGAGAGCGGGGATGCGATCATAGATCTGTTATCTTTATTTCAACACGAACGCGGAAAGATTCACGAGGATGATTGGATCGATCCGATTACTGGGAAAGGAGAATTTGATGTGATTTTTTTTTTGAATCAGCAAAGGAGGAAAAGAGACGAAGAACAATTGCGCAGAAAGGAAAGTTTATGAGCAGACCACACC
Organism: Synergus umbraculus; assembly: GCA_900474325.1. Lineage (NCBI taxonomy): Eukaryota > Metazoa > Arthropoda > Insecta > Hymenoptera > Cynipidae > Synergus > Synergus umbraculus. The sequence continues at coordinate 49,321 of UCOK01009609.1, read as the reverse complement.
GTCTTAGCATAGTAGGTTTCCTTCTAGACTCTACGATAAAGCTCCACCTTCCCCGTTCGATTCGAGCACCGTCTCTATATGTATAGTGACAGGTAGTACCAATGAATAGTCGCATTTGTCTCTAGGTAGCCTATTCACCGAGCATTGCATTTTCCTTTCTTCGTGTTTGTGCAACCTCGTCCTACGTCTTATCCAGGATATTCAACCCAAGTATTCCGAAAGGAATTTTAATTTAAATCTATTTCGTTGAAAAAAAGAACATAGTCACGTAAAATTTCTCTCAGTAGAAATGCTGTCGACACAAGGGAGCCGTAAAAGGTTTTACGGGGGTAATATTTTCAGTTGAAGAATTTAGAGGCATATTAAGAGAGCCAAGCTTCCACTTTGAGGAATTATAGGTATCCCTCGTGTCAATACCGCTCCCTTCTTAGCTTTTGACCTCGGCCGAACTTGCGTAATAAATTGGACTTGGTTATACGGAGAGACTCGGGTCCCATTGTCACCGAAACCGAGAAAATTAGACCTAAACCGCCTTCCTTGCTTTTTATGTCCTTTTCAAGCGACCAACCGCCATTCACAAAATTTCAAGTAAAACGTGTTGTCAAAACACGTTGTCTAAAAAAAGAATTTAAGATTCTTTCTCTCCACTATTTAATAAACACAAAAATAAGGAAAGACTTCAGATACATCCGACGCAGATTGTCTGCATTTCTCGTCTATTAATAACCATTTGCTAGTGATAAATTGGAGAATGAGAAAGTCAATAGATACAATGTTTTTGCAGAAAAGAGCAATTGAGATTATTGTTATCATTTGAAATGTGATTAATAGACAACGGGCTTAATATTTTGAAGACCGATGATACCGAAGCACTTGAAAAATAATCAATGTTTCTATATCTGAATTGTTTGACAACAGAAGATTAACCCAATCATTATATGAAACCCAAATTGTTGGTAAATTATACGACAATCTTTAACATCTTAAGAAAAATTAGCAATTGAAATCAAACAAAAAGGTCTTGAAATTCATTCCAAGAATGGAAAAAAGCTCATTAGCGAACCCTTCGAATTCCTTTCCTAACTTTTTATAGTGTCGTTTCTCTAACTCAAGCACCTGCGATTCGTTGACTATAACTGGCACCGTATTTCCGGTACGGGGGGAAGGTCATGCAGTACATATTGTATGTGCGTCTATATTTAGTATGTATGAGCATATCGCATTGGATGACACCATGTGCTGCATCCTGAGATACAGAAAACTCGTTTCGACAATTCGACTCATATCAGAAATGAAGAGGAGTAAACGAAAACAAAGAGACAAAGAGTTGATACATGATGCAATTTCTTATCACATAAATTCCTGACAAATAATATTATGACAAATAGAATATTAAGGTTAAATGATGTTTAAGATTGTTGGTCAACTATTCTTTTTAAATTTTTGTCAATATTATATACAAAGTAATTTCCTTCAGCGCAAGTATTATTAGGTCGAATAAAATAAACCTTGAATGAAACAAAATGGGATTTAAAAGAAAAAAAGTTTTCTTTAATATAAAGAAATTTTTACTTTCAATTATTAAAATAAAAGTTTTGATTTAAACCAAGTTTTTTTTCTGATCATATAAATGAATCCTATATCGGAAATATATTTCTATATCAGGAATTTTTGCCCCTGAATCGGTTTAACGAATTAATAAGCGTATTCAGAGGTCATTGCCGTCAGAGCTTGTTAGTCCAATATCAACGACGCTCGATTCGACCAGACCGTTTTAGATGAGAGAGCTTTATTTCATCGATAAGGCTCGCACGATATACTGACGTATAAAAGAAGAGGGCGATAATTGTTCGAAATTCTTGAGAACTTGTTTGCGAAGACAAGCAGAATTTTTTCCTCATAAACTTCCCCATAAATTCGTCATAGAATCATCCGTTGATCATCCAGTAATACCAGGCAAAAAAAAACTTAATTCAACATAATCACAATCAGGTTCACAAGGATCGTAAGAAGTGTTTACAAGCACTTCAGCTTGAATCAGTAGCCATTACTGTACGAAGTGTGAATGAAGCTGATATGCCAGCCAGGTTGTAAATATTTACTTTCATCTCTTGATAGATGTCAACCATGAAATTATTTTGAAAATCCTAGATATAGTAATCAGTCGTCTTTGATTCCATTTGCTTTACTCATCTAATTGCGGAGTCATCTGATCATAGGATCATTAATTAGAATCGGGATTAGAATTCATGTTTCAATTTCTGCTATACCTCCAGTTCGATTACTGTAATTTCGAGATCCGGATCGAGTAAATTTCGTAATAGAGTTGACTCCCGACCCTCCGATCAGTGGTCTAAAATGACTTCCGGCAGGCGCGGGAAATTTTGGTTTCAGGGACAGGCATCTGCTTATTCGTCAAGCATGAGGCAAGTATTATACTTGAAAATTAGAATTATGAGAATGTCGAGCAGTAGCCCGTATCAAGTATGTCCCGCATGCTTGGGTAAATACGCACGTGCGTGTTGGCAACTTTTGTGAAAAACTCTCAATCCTACATAGGCATGGTGAATTCCTCTCTTTCAAGGACAAAAAACGTGCAAGTCACATAGTCACCAACATCAAGGCTCTTCGATATACCAAAAATTTCGAACGTTAAAATGAAGAAAATATTCTTTCTCAATTCTATTTTATCCAGAAATACTGTTCCAACTTATAAAAAGAACAATTATAGGCATTCCACGTTTCTTTTAAAAAGAATCATTTTCAACACAAATGAATCAATATTTCAAAACTGTTTCTATAGTTTCAAGTACAATCAATACAAACATTCATTCATTTGAACGTTCAGAACTTTTCAGGCATGGCTCTCTTCGTCTATTTCTGTTCCCCAAGCGCTTTCCTCAAGTCTCAAATCATACACGATATGGAAATACAACTTTTGGAATTCGTAACATTCCTTTTGAAAATGATTCGAAAATAAGTTGTGTATTGTTACAAGAAAGGCAAATAGTTTCGAGATTAAGCAGAACGGAAACGTGATGTTTACTCGATGAGGCACTTGAGAAAAGTGGAAGACAGAAACACATGTGAAGGGATCAATGTTTGGAATAATAATTAGGGACAGAATTTTCTGCCCAATTCGAAAGGAAGTTAATTTGAAATGGCTAAACAACTAGAATGCACAGGAAAGAAAAAATCTTATATGAGGTCCAAAAATATCCAGTAGTTTGTTCACTGATTACAATCGTAAAAAGATCAGTATACAAGACATTATTTAAAAAAAAATGTGCTTGTTTCAAAAAGCTTTATTAAGAATTTCTGAAGAGCAAAAGTGAAAGGACTCAAGAAATTAAGGAAATGTTTGCAAGTTAAGATTGCAATAGCGTTGCATTGCGCAGAAGTTAGAAAATAAGAGAGAGTGGGAGTAAGATGAAGAGAAAAGATGCGGTAGAGTTAATGGCCTGTTATCTCAGAATTGTTGTAAGAAGAATCATTATTCAAACTATTTGAGTTGCTAAGGAAAAACCAATTGGATGCAATTATCAAATCAGGACAAAACAAACTCAATTCCACTGATAAAAATAGCCAGACTATTTCTGCAAACGTATTTTGCGAGCTGGGTCGACACCGTAGTGGAATAATAACATTTTTCCAAGAATAGATCATATTTTCTGCAAGAAATCAGGACAAAGAGAGAGGAATTTCGATTTATCTCAATGTTCAAACTTTGAAAATTGAAATTCACAAGTTACAGAACTGAAAACCATAATAAACCGTTATAAATAATACATAAGTGTCTTATAAATTTGAATAAAGTCTATTTTCGTGTTTTAATAACAACGGCGAGTTGGAAAGGCGCCTAAAATATTTAAAACGGTCATTAGGCAGCTGTCCCGATGATTTTTACTTTGTAATAAATTAGTCTAATTTCTCAGCTCTTTTATTCTCCCATTTCTGACGATACGATATCAATCTCCAGAGAGAGAGAGAGAAAGAGAGAGAATTACGTCAAGACTTGTTAAGTATAATCGGGAGGCTGGTGAAAGATAGACTTATTAGTTTGAAACGGCGGAAGCGATAGTACCTTCACGATACACATTTGCACCGGCAGACACCATTCACCGCAATTTATGGGTTGAAATTTATCACCAGGAAAAATAAACTTGTTAAATCCTCGATTACCGGGAATTGAAACACACCGTGCTACGATACCTAGACATTGAACGTAATTTCACGTCGAGTTGTAAGTTCTTGCGGGAAGCTAGTTAGAGGCTTATTACTGGATCCTGAGACACGAAAAGCATTGCGAAATCTTTCTTGTCGTGGATCAGGCCGATCGACTATGGCGATGTTTCTCAGCAAGTTAAACTCCAAGTTAAATCTATAGAAGTGAGTGACGGTGCGAAGTCGAAGCTCAGTGTTCGGCCAAGCCTGAAACAGTTTCTCGGCCTTTCTCCACCGTACACATATAACGTCGTACAGTGCACACGAGACAATCGTTTCCGTGGAAGCCTTGACTGCGTTTTAAATGCACAGCAGGTAGGTCTGCTATGCAAAAATCGGCACAAAGAGATCTGCCTTCGATGCGCGCGAACGACAGAGAAGGAGAGAGAGCTAGGGGAAAAGAGAGAGAGAGAGAGAGGGCTCTTGATGTAACTGTAAAAGAGAATCTACTAATGGACAAAGGGCTTATTTTTCTACTTCAAGGTTCGTTTACGAGAAACCCCGTTGGGGAGTAACAAAATCACCGACCTGCGATGTCTCGAGGACTCATCACAAATAAACCAGCCTTGCCTCTTGCCTCGATCTCAGTTGCCTTTAAACATTTTTCAGAGTCTCATTTAATTTTTTTGCAGAGGGTATTTATTAACCCTCTCAGAAACGAGCTCACTACTATAAAAAGCTTAGCAGCACAAAACGTAATGAAAGTAAGCTCCCAGGATGTCGAGTCTAGACTTGAAATTCGCTGGTTGCCTTGATGGAATTTTCTAGGCGATTCAAATATTTTTCGTTAATTTTACAGTTAAATCTCCTGTTTCTGAGACACATTCTAATCGTTTTTTTTTACGGTTTCCTAGTCTGACATCCTGGCTCCTTAATGTTCCAAACGTAGAATATTTTTTTTCCTTTCCAAAGATTAGAAAAGATATATCCATGTTTTGTTACGTGAGATCGGATCGGTGGGATTAGCATAATACCTGCCAATCCCCTTCAGTGTTTCTTTGAAAAACGATATAATATTCTGGGGATGGCGCGGCAGGTACGTTCCTGGAATGCCCTTCCGGGATTTAGGATTTCGTCGACATTATAGTACGTTCATCATTCACAGTTTTCGGAAAGGAAGCTAAGCTTTGAGAAACGCAAACGACACCAATCGTAGGAATTTTATTACTATTCTTCATCCAACGATTTTCACCAAGTTGGATTTCACTGAATATAAGTTTCATCACTTCACTTGAATATAATTCTCATCTCTTCAAAATCTTTGCCCAGAAGAGCCGGAATCACTTCACTGTACACTGGACTTCATTGAGTACTCGCAAGAAGAAACACAAGTAAAACCCAAAAAAAAAGCAGTGGTCCATAGGAAAAAAAATATAAATAAATAGCTAAGAGAAAAAGAAATGCGAGGAACGTTTGTAAAAGCCGATCGAAATTTTAGGGTCTCGCGTACGCTCAAATCGATTACATGCTGCCCATTTTCAAAATGGCGAGAGAACCCCGTACAATCCCAAGATCGCACGCGTGGTTCGACAACCGGCGTCATACATCTGGAACCGCCAAAAAATCCCAATCCCTACCCACAAAATTTCAATTAATCGCCTTTATATTCGTCGAAAAAAACGAAAGATGCATTTTTCCGAGTTTCCTAATAAATTTCAGCAAGTCGAAATAAATTTCTGCTCAGGTCAGAAGATATGCTGGGTATGCGTAAGGGTGCTTTTTTCGGCATTACCTCGTTTCCGGAGTGAAAATACTTGATAGTAAATTACGGCAGAAAAGTCGCGCACACAACAAAGGGAAAAAAATGCAGCCTCACTCGAAGATGCGAGAAAAAGAACTCGTCGCGTAGTGGTGTACTCACCTCGCTCGAGAGCGTCGTAAAAGGCACAGTGTCACAGATGCACGAAGCACTGATAAAATATTCCGCAGAACTGGTTTAAAAAAAGTGTAGAATATGAACACACAAGGGTTAAAATATATATTATAAAAATTACGAAACAAGGGTAGTAGTAGGTTTTTTAGCGTAGGGAGTTCACGAACTCATCAAACATCCACCTGGCTTGGTAACGCGCGACCGACTGGCGAAGCGAGCGCGATGCGCGGAGGGGAAGCGAGGCGAGGCGGCAGTGGCGGCGTCCGTCGGTCGGACCGTACGTCTGTCCCGGCTTTCGTCCGTCTGTCCTGTCACCAGTGCATTGCACCCCCGCACCCCACTATCTTTCTCTCGCTCTCGTTAATCACTCCTGCACTTTTATATATATATATATATATCTCTCTCTCGCTCTCTTTCTTTCCCTTTCTTTCAATCTCTCTCTCTCCTCTAATTTCTTTCTCTCAACTCACCACGTTTTCGATCCAAGTCAACTTTACTCCGAAAACCATAAAAGAAACGCACCTTCACGAGAACTGTAACTCCTTTAATTTCCTTGCTCGAAGTAACTCACTTTTATCGTTAGTCACACAAGACCGAACTTTTTCTCTTTAAAAAAAAAAGATTGTTGATGTTGTAGACACGACACTTTCCTTTCACCGTGAGCGCAGTTCAACGCACGAAGTGCACTCGAGAACGGCCGAAGAAGGAATGAGCCTCCGGGAAGCGCAGCGAACAGGAGCGCAATGGCCGAGCCCGGCACCCCGGGGTTTTACGGGTGGCAACCCTGCCCGAGCGACCTCGCCAACAAAGTGGTGTGAGGGATTCAGGGCGGGGCCCTTCATCCAAAGAGTACCTTCCTTGGCTTTCTAGGAATGTTCAGGAGCCTCTTTTTGCGTCACTTGGCCTCTCGGAGAAAATATAAGGGTATAGGGTTCCTTCAAGATCGAAATTCAAGATTCTGTTTAGTTGAATTCAATTACAATCGTCTCGTACAATAAAGACAATCAGACAAATGATAGACTCGATGATAGAGCAGGTCAATGTCACTAATTTATGATGAGACCCTTCACAAATCAAAGTTTCGAACCTAGCTGAGAACTTACAACTATAGGAATGTCTAACGAGCAGAAGGAATGATTTATGATATCGAATTATTCAAAAAGGGTTTTAAATTTTCATCTGCTGGTATTTGTGGTTACTCTGGATAAGAGAATATTTAAGTTGAAGGTTTTATAACAGAAGGGTGTTAGAGCCAAGTTCTAATCTAAAAATTCGATTTCTTCATTTTACTCAACAAATATTAAATTTTGAATTGTTTCCCTCTGTAGCATTAATCAATTTTTAACTATAATTATGCACACAGAGCGATAAAATATCTAGTTCAAATATTTTTTAAGTAAATTGAAAATATTCATTTTTTAAGTCAGATTTTGAATTCCTTATCTTACGCAAGAAGTATCGAAACTAAATATTTTTTCGCTCTGTACGCAGTTTTATATTTGAAGAAAGATTTGCGCTACAGAGCGAAAAAATATTTATCTATAGTTTTCATTGAGTAAAATGAAGAATTGAATTTTGAGCTAAAGATTTGGGCCCAACGTCCTTAAACAAAACTCACGAGGGTTTTCAGGTCGGAAATATGAACAAGGGAAGAAAAAGGCTAAAATGCAAAATAAAAATTCCACTCTTGAAATTAGAGTACTTTTTTCATTTTCCTTCTTTGCTTGTTATTTCTCAGCGGTAGTAAATGCCTCAGTGGACTGAAATTCCGGATTTCGCGAATCCTTGCGCTTGGGCTATTCGAGATTCTCTGATCTACCAAAAGCCTACTTAGTTGAAGTATAATATATATGCATATTGTGTGTATATATATATAGAGAGAGAGGAAGTCAAAGATGCAGGTGTCGTGTTGGCACGATCTCTCAGCATCCGAAAAGTGCAAGCAACGTACTCTCGAGAGACGATCCTGTTAGTTGATATACAAGAGGCCAAAATTCCTCCCATGCCAAAGTGTTATCTAATCAAGAGCAGGAGTTTAGTATACCTACTACATATACATATATGCGTAACAAACATTCGACCAAGTCTAGTCGATTTTTTCATTAGCCTTAGGCGCCTTAGTCACCACTGACTTTATTCCAACGAAAAGTAACCAATCGACAATCTACTTCCAAATAGATTGTAGATTACTAGATTGGTATAAACGTGTATTTCCTTTCGCTAGACCGCCTGGCTGATTCCGAACTATTCGAGAAATTATCTTGAGAGAGAAATTCATTTTAATTGGTACATATCAGTGGAAAATTAACTTAATAAAATAATAAAATAATAAAATAAATAATAAATTAATCTTAAATTCGTTTTAACTTTAGAGTCCGCCTTCTCAATGCTCAAATTTAATGAATCAGGTCATCAAGTGGGTCGCAATTCGCTCCAAATAATTTACCTCTGAAAGGGTTAATTTTAGAAGTACGAATTCTATTTTCATTTGGCACACTTTACGAAAGGTTTTCACCGAGGAGTTCACGACTCATGAAATCAGGTGTACACTTGCATAGAATTCTACTGAATTCTCTAGGAATATCCTCGGAAATGTCTGAATTCACTTGAAGACGCTTGGAGTCGTTTGAAGCACCTGAAGTCACTTGAATTCTCCTGAAATTACTTGAAATCTCTTGGTCATTGAATTCTTATGAAATATCCCTTGATAATCTGGGAAATTAATTTAAATAATTGAAAATACTTTTCAATTCCTTCAAAAGGCACGAGTTCTTTAAAATTACTTTAAATTATTTTCAGTCTTTTAAAGTTCCACAAAAAACGTACAAATTAGCTGGAATCATTTGAAATTCTTTGAAATCACTTGAAATTTTGGGAAACCCTTTAAAATTCCTTAAAAGCTTAGACATTCTTTAAAAATCCGTAAATCTTTCAATAGATCCTTAAAATGATTTTAAAGCTTTTAAAATTTCACAAATTAGTTTAAAATTATTAAAAATCCCTTGAAAATCTATAAAATCCCTTAAAATAACTTGAAACCAATTCTCTCTAGAACTGAATCAGTCAAATTCCACTGATTTTCAGTGACTCTTTTCTCACGATTTTAATCAGTGAAAGTTCACTGAGAATCAGTCAAAAGTCACTGAAATTTTCAGTCATCTTCACTAAACTACTAAAAATTTCAGTGATTTTTCACTAATTTCCAGTAGATTTTTCACTGATTAAAATCGTGAGAAAAGAGTCACTGCAAATCAATGGAATTTGACTGGTAATCAGTTAAATTTCACTGATTCAAGTTTAGAGAGTTTGAAATCCCTTGAAATCCGTTAAAACCCCTTAAAATTCTTTAAAATCACTTGAAATCGCTTAAAATCTTTTAAAAATCTGTAAATTCAATTGAAGTCTCTTAGGATCCTTTAAAACCACTCGATGTCCCTTACAATCACCTAAAAGTACTGAAAACAGATTAAAATCGGTTCAAGTGACTACATAAATTTTAGAAGAATTCTACAAAAAAAAATGTCAAGTGACTTCAGGAGAATTCGAATCCTTAAAAATTTTTTTAAATCTTTCGAAATCATTAGAAACCCATTCTCTAAATCTGAATTAGTGAAAAGTGCGTCACTAATTTACTTTAGTGAAAAATTCTACTAATTGTTAGTTATTTTTAACTAAAACTTTATTGAAAAAGTTGAAAACTGCGAATTGAATAGTGAAATACAACAAATAATTAGTAAAAATTTTAACTAAAGTAAATTAGTGACTCACATTTCACTAATTCAGATTTAGAGAGCAGAAAATCTCAGAAACTGGGAATTCTTTGTAATCCCTCGAAATCCTTGGAAAGTTTCTAAAATCTATTGAATTCATATTAAATCCGTTACATAAAAAATCTATATATGTAATACAATATTGTAAACTCTTCAGTTTTCTCTTATAAATAGACGATGTTCGCAAAATACGAGCAAAATATCTGAGAATCTTGCGGGAGTTTCTGCCCACAAGATAACGCGAAGATCATTAACGAAATTATAAGCAATTTGTGTTATGGAAAGACGATAATATCGCGTTACATCCCGCGAATAGAACACTTGCACGTACTTGATCATATAGCATGTTTGACGATGGGCTTTGGCATCATTGGAATTCAAAACAATCCATCAAGAGCACGGTTGTATTTAATGTGGACTTTTAACTGGAATTTTGCTTTATAATCACTTGTGCTGTGCAGTGCTGGGTGGTCGTTAAGTGTCGAATGGAATAAGACTCATTTATCGAGAGGAAAGTTAATTTTCAGCTATACTTTGTTGCTAAAACTATACAGATTCAGACCATATTTACCACCTTTTTATACAGACGGGATTTAATGGCCTAGTTTTACTAAAAAAAACTTGATCATTGCAAATAAGTTAAACATTACGTTGGGGAAACTAAATTGCTCTTATGTTAAAGAGTACCACATGTCTTTAATTAAATAATTTATTCTAGCAAAAGGTGCTTTAGTTTCCTCCCGGAGTCTATATTTTAGCTGAATTACTCGAGCACCTTTCACGTGGTTCAGCGAATGCTTTTTTCATTGCACTCTATTCGCTCGTTCATCACATCGAGATTGAAATGGTCTTCTTAACGATCCTTTCAGCACCGCCCTACATTTCCAAGTCCTGCGCATCTTCCACAAAAAATGTGATCGTCTTTCAAGCCTCGTGAGAGACTCAAAGAAGGGAAAAGTGTACCCAGCATTATATGCTGGGAATTATATTGCCGTCGTAAGCATCAGAGACGAGTTGTCGTTTCGTCGTTAATAAAAAAAAGGGCGGAGTAAAGGCTACCAATGAATGTGACAAAATCACGAGCGGTCGTTGAATTCACATTGAAAAAAATAAGAAAAAAATATCAAAAATTATGTTAGATTTCCGAAAAAATGAACTTCTGAATATATATTTAAGAACTTGAAGATTAAATAAAACTCGAGCGCATCTATATACGTTCGCTGATCGCAAAACGTTTGAATCGCGTGTAAGAAACGGATACGTATTTTTTTCTCTTTTGATACGAAGTACACGAAAGCAATATCTGCGAATACTTAGTCATTGTTATCTCCTCTTTTAGACGTTGAAGAATATGTTATTTTCTTACACTCGTAGAGTCAGTGGGTTCTTTCGCTGATAACCTCACGGTGAAAAAGATGATTTTTCCGTTTCATAAATCTATGTTTCCATTGATGAACCAGTGCTGATTGTATATTAATTAAAAGAAATAAGAAGTCTTTCTATATTTCAAATCAGAGTGCAATTGAGGGGAAAATGTACGGAAAATTAATTAACCCGATCGTTATATATAGGGTAAGATCACTCTCCTTCGATTACCGGGTGTAATTTTCTCCAATCGTACAAATTTGCTCCGTTACTTCCGGTGTCAAATCAACGTCTGATTGTCTGGATTCTGCATCGAACCTTCGACACGCGAATTCTCTGAACCCTCGGGTAAAATGGACGACTCTTCAGGTTTTTTTTTTATTGAATTGCAGATTCAGACGTGTAACGAGGCGCGAAGAATGAAAAACGAGTGCGGTTGAAACGCATCATTTCATTTTCCAAACTCGTTTCATTCTTAGCGATTCAATGACGTGGCACGAAGGGTCGATATCCTGTACAAAATTTCGTGAAATTTCCCTAGGATTTCTCTAATTCTTCTGGAAATTTCTCTAAACTACTGAACATTGGAAATAATGCTTGGAAATAAAAGGTTACATAAACAGCGCGCGAATGTGGCTAGTAAATTATAAGATTGAGTTCTGTAATCGAGCATGTGATACTTGTGCTGCTATATATGAGTGAATAGACAGCTCTGGGACGATCTAAAAATGGTTCTTGAATGAGTCATTTGATCATAACGTCAAGCTAATCGAGACACTGAAAGGAGACTCAGTTGTAGAAATTCTTTGTACTAAGCAGGAATGCCGCTGATTCACACCGTAATTGAAGAACATAGAACTTTGACCATTTAAGTGGCTGAGAGATATGTTCTTAATGGCGTTGAAATGGAAACAGAATTTCGGCGCCTTAGGGAAACGTGACACCTATTAAACTTGGAATTTCACAAAATATGATTGTCATCAGTAAACTTAATACTAGCGAGCAACTGCAATTGAAAGGAATCTCCCCCATTTAGTAACACCAATAACAAGTTAATATTCATTTCAAATATCATAAACGAGGGACATTTCTATCAACATTAACCAATAGAGCTTTTTATCACCCAATCAGTCTTTAAATGCTCTTTAAACGTAATCCACTCTGCAAAAGGAATTATCGGAATAAGTGAAATCGTAAACCACTGCTCAGATGCAATTCAAGTACAAGTGCAAAGGAATTACATGAAACATTAGCAAAATAATGGGAAATCCATCAGCATTTGATGCATCCAGAAAATTAGAGCCTTCCTGAAGCAAGAATTTGCTATTACTTCATGAGCAATCATCTTAATAGTCGGAAACGATTTTCTTTTCCAGCGGATGAGTCACTCTGGAAACTGAGAAAGATTTCGCAAAATAATATCGTTTTCTTTACGTTTATCTGCTATGAGAAACCAAGTCATGTGACTTATACATATAGTCTTAAACGACCGTATAATGAAATGAAAGATGGTGCTTTCAGAAGATCTATTAGTTTTTATGATAGCACTAACGGTAGTTGCAGAATTGAATACAGAACGGAAATTCCGAGTTCAGCAATAATCTTGACTTCTAGGATCCAGAGTCTTTCACTGTCCCTTGTACTTGACTTCTTGTTAATTGAGAGAGTTAGTCGCACGCACACTTTGTTCACTGAACAATCTACATTCAGGCGAACTTGCAAGTCAAGAAAATCGCTTCTCTCTTCACCATATGTTCTACAGTACCGTTGTCGACCTCTTGCCTCGGTTGCCCGTTTTCATTTCCTCCGACACGTAACAGATCGGCTCGCCGAGTATTTTTCCGTCTCGAATAGAAATGTGCACTGCTGCACAATGCGAGGTAATTCGTACATACATCACAACGATAGCCATCGCTATCTTATGTTACAGAAGCACTGCCAACCACGAGAATTGAATAACGATTTGTTGAGTCCTTACTGAAGCGAGAATCAAAATAAAATCACTAGAGAGTCACGCTAAGTTTTTCGAATGATGAAAGTGAGAATATCTGGCGAAGCAAAGATAATAAAGAACCGCAAGTTTCTTCTTGAAGAAGAAGTATGCCTTGATTCCTTACAAAGTAGGCACGTTTTATTTGAATTGTAAATCGTAGAAAATGAAATATTATGGAAAGTATTCTCTGTCGTATCTTTGTAATCTGAACAGTTATATCGTTCCAGGAAATGCATTTCATTTCGACTGCTTCAAGTTATGCTGAATTATCCCTTTAATCAAAGACTGACTATATAAAGAAAGTGCAGTAGCCATGGTCAGTATTGTTATCAATATTTATGAATAATAATAATAATAATAATAACGTGAATAATCATCATTTTTTCACTACTAGAAGATTCATCAATTTCACTACTTTGCACTGTACAGGTGGTACGTCTGCAGTACTAAAATTCTTTCCCTCTAGGGTTTAAATAAACGAAATAATCACCTAAAAATAAATAAACAAATCTTTTTTCGCTAACCGTGGATCGAAAGCTGATTTCATTATTCAATTGCTAATTGCCCCTCCTTAATTGCTGCCTTATCGCAAACATATTCTCGCTCTGGAAATTCCTATCGAGTGATCGGTTTTCGATCGAACTATATCGCCCCACGCAGCAATAAGTGATCTCCTACTAGCAATTGAACTTATGCCTCCTCTTCAACAGCAATAAGTAATTTGTGCACCGACTTCGCAGAATTGTTGACAATGAAGTTATACGTTGTTGTTGACTCCCGCCTGCGCTCTTGGGGATAACGTGACAGTCGCGACAAACTTCTTATGCGCTTATAAACCCCGGGAGATATTTATATCTACATTAATGCCGTTGAATTGTAGACTGGCAGTACAGTACGTGCTCTATTGTATCCTCAATTCACGACATCCAATATATTAAAACAATATGTAACTATTTTTAAATTGTAGAACTTTGTCCTAAAAACTGGTTCCAAATCTAGATCAGACATTGTTTTTTATTTGGAATTAGAAAGGGTCCAGAATGACCTTTCGCCGACCCAATTTCGGGGCGATTATTCACCGAGCTAGAAATCGATCAGTCGACAATCTACTTTCTCATGTAGTTCACTCGATATTAGAACGAACTCAATGAATTGAAAGCGCTAAAAGCTAAGGAATTGAAACTTGAATGTTACAGTCGCTTTATATGAAAAAAAAACACTACTAAAATTGTTATAAAGACCCTTTTTGCCGTCTTCCTGGTTTCGCGCAGAGATTATTTCTCGACCTTTCTCCAATCACGTCGATGTATCTGCGCAGATGACCGAAAGGTTAAGGAGAAGTACAGCTATTATATGCTGAATCCATGGTAGACGTAGAGTCGTCCGGGAATTGCCATCGTGAGAAATCTTTATCCTCATTGGCATTGTTTTTTCCATGAAAAAATGTCCGCGGCACAAAATGTGGTTGCTGTAGTTAACCTGGGTTTTCACCAAATTCTTACAACTATCGGTGTATGTATTTGATTGAAAGCGTAGATAAACTCTACGTGAATTAATTACAAATCAAGACAATTTACGTCTTAAAATGTCAAATTCGTGCGTGAATAATTGCATTTTAGAAAGCAATTTTCGATAATTATTCACCGCCGAGGTCTTCACCTGTTGAGGCATTAGTGAAGAAAGTCAAAGGGGAGGAAAATGAAGACTGATGCAATGAGTAAATTGAACGACGTCCCGCCGAGTCGATCCTGAACGTTCGACGCATCGTTAAACTCCACAGAGAAAGATCTTTTTCCTACGAGAGACACTACTCGAGGCGATAAGATCCTTGATAACATACTTCCGGTAATGGCAGCAATCTCCTCGCCGCGACCCATCGGGTGAACAGGCCCGGGTCAATTATCAGAAATCATGACGAACAGCTTACGCATTCCTCGCACGATTATCGACACGATGATTCGGTCGGCTATCAATGCTCAAGCGGTTTTGCATACCACTGCGAACGCGTTATTAAATATTGATACGATCCTCGATCGAGTACTTGTATTGTAATCTCGTATTTCTCAGGAACGCTGACCTTAAATCGGATCTAGAATGCCTATCCATATTCTCATGCAGGTGTGCAGTGGAAAATTTATTTATTTTCCAAGCTAACTCGTCTTTAATATAATTATTATATGTATGCAGTGAACCTTCTCACTCTTCATTTAATGAAAATCACGCCTGATTCTTTCGCACTTCGGAACAAGTATTCGCCGAGTGTGTTCGGAACAAATGCAGAAGTACTAGGGTGGAGCTTCCGTTTCCTGTGATGGACGTGCCGTGTACGGCTATTAACAACGCTTTCGTGTACCTCAGTCATGAATAATGTTCACTCCACGCTTTTATGCTTTAATGTTCAATGATCTAAGCTCGCATTCGATTGATCCCGTTTCACGTGACTTGGTTCGTCTCACTGAGAATCAACCCCTCAAAGGCCCTCCAAGCGGGTCGATCGTGGGACTGGTCCCTATCAACGGAAACTTTATCCCTCGTCGTTAACCACTTTATTAATTTACGAGGGATAATGGCCCGAGCCAAGATGTATTCACGGATGTTAATGTTCCTTTCGCTTTCCATAACACCAAGAGTACCCGCTTTTTTATGTCATTTCTTTTTCAACTCGTAAAAACGAAACTCGAGATGAAACTGCGATAGGCACATGATGACTTCTACAAACTTCCCTCCGAATAATAATAATCCCAGCGATTTTCAGTGACTTCAAGTGAGTTTTACATTATTTTAAAGAATTGTAAGGGGTTCCAAACTCTCCAAACTTGAATCAGTGAAATTTAACTGATTAGCAGTCAAATTCCACTGATTTGCAGTGACTCTTTTCTCACGATTTTAATCAGTGAAAAATCTACTGGAAATCAGTGAAAAGTCACTGAAATTTTTAGTAGTTTAGTGAAGATGACTGAAAATTTCAGTGACTTTTGGCTGATTCTCAGTGAATTTTCACTGATTAAAATAGTGAGAAAAGAGTCACTGAAAATCAGTGGAATTTGACTGATTCAGTTTTAGAGAGAAGGATTTGAAATTATTTTAAGGGATTTCAAAGTATTTTAATAGATTTCAAGTGTTTTTTAAGAATTTGTATATTTTAAAGGAATTTTAAACATTTGAAATTATTATAAATGATTTTACAGATTTGCAAAGGTATTTAAGGGATGTTAAGTAATTATAAGTGATTGTAAACTATTTTAAGATTTTTAAGTGTCTTCAGATACAGATATTTCAGAAGAATTCAAGTGTTTTGATGAGATCTTTCAAGAGATTTAAAAGATTTTACGTAATTATTATTATTATTATTTTTATTATTATTATTATTATTATTATTATTTTTTTTTTTTTTTTGCACATTTTCAATGAATATTGCAGAGGCTTAATAATTTCTAAAAATTGTAAGTGATTAAAAAGAATTTTAAGACAATTTTGAAAGACTTAAAATAATTGTAAGTAATTTTAAAAAATTCATTTATATTTCAGAAGAGTTCAATGACTTCAAGAAATTTCAAGTAACTTCAGGAGAATTCAAATTTCAAGTGTCTTGAAGTGACTACAAACGACTTCCAGCGACTTCCAATATATCAGATTTCAGATTTTTCTGGAGAATTCACTATAGATTTTTATGCAAGTGTACACCTGATTTCACCTGAGTCATCAATCCCTCGCTTTCTCATAGACAACTATAATCTTTTAAAAACATGCTCAAACTAAAATTCGGACTAATATATTCTCAAGAAAAAAAATTGTCGCAAGCAATTAGTAAACCGATTAATTACAATGCAGCAAATGGCCTTCATTAGATTAATTGAGTCAATGAACGCATTCAATGAATTAAAGATCTGAGGGTACCTCGATTTAGGATACTTAGGGCTTGGAATTAAATTAGACAATTGAAAGGGCATCCTAATTGGTAAAAAGCTGCCTCTGCCTTTACAGATTAAGTTTCATCAATCAAGTAGATCGCAATAGGTGAAAAAATCGAGGAAAAAATTGAAAGTAGACGAAAAAAGGTGAATGGTTGACAAAATGCGATAAGTGCAGTAGGTCAGTGTGTGAAGTGGGGTAAGCAAGAAGAGGGGACCCCAGAAAAATGACTCTTGTGTCAATAATTGCTGGGTAAGCATGCATGTAGGTAAGTAGCTGAAAGACGATCATCTTGACCGTGTCGAGTCTGCGTGAAGAGTCTCAAAGATAAAGATAAAGATAAAGATAAATGTCCGAAAGTAAACAAAGTCTGGGTGACCGCCCCTTAAAGTGCCACTCAGGATCCAAGTGGCATAATAAACATTATATCATATAACTCAGAGATTTCGAGTACGAGAGTACCTACGCCTTCCTCTTCAGCAAATGAATGAACACACCCACGCGACATCGTGGCGACATGTCGATAGGTCGTTAGCACAGTGGGTATCTATGTTCGATTAGTAAGCGGGCGGAAAATGCAATGAAATTGGGCGCAAGGCCATTCGCATTCTGTTTCCGTGCCAGACCTGATGGCAGCGTTCGTTGACCGTTCCTGGCACGATTGCCGAGCTTTCACCACCAATTCCTACGTCTATGCTGTCCCTGCACTTTGCTAATTAATTTGTCCATCCAAAACGAAACTAAATCCGAGTAAAGAGAAAAGAAAAGCCTCAAAAGGAGAAAATGCGAACCTATGCAAACGAAAAGTTGATGAATATGAGAAGTAGGCTATCAAGGTGAGCACATGTCATAGAAATCAGAGTACTTCGGAAGGCACTTCTATCTCGTACCGAATACCGATCAAGACTAACTTAAGATTACTCACTTGCATCAGCACTTACCCCAGTGATAGTTCGAAGTAGAGCAGTCGTAAATTTCAGATCTGGATGTCCCGGAATGAGCTCCTGAAAAGGTTAAAATATATTAATATGACTGTATCATAGACATAAAACAGGTTTCATGACACGTGGAATAGAAAAGTTCAGCTGAAACACATTACGTCTACAAAGAATATAAATCTAGACGTAAAATACACGCTGTTGATAAAGTGCGGGATAACGTCGGGATTTATCAAATCTTTGGATCGCGATTTTCCAGATAATTATTTCAACTGAATATGTTATTGGCTCTTAACCAGAACCACATTACACCATAATCAACGATCAAGAGTAAATATCGACTTTGCCGTTAGGCGTAATTGTAACGGTAATAAATTTGACTAATGTAACACATAAAGAAGACTAATGTAATACATATAATCAGAGGAATGTCTTGATATGAAAAGGTTTTTGAACTCTTCTCAAATTAGAGTTAAGACATGTGTCATATGGTGCATCAATTGAATATTGTCGTGATTTACTGGGCCCTTTGATTCAACGCCGCCTACACGTTACGTGAGCCACATTTGACAAGAGCTTATTCGCTCACTATGAATTCCGTTCGAATCAAGTTCAGGGTTCGTGGAGGTCGACAAATTATGTGGTCAGCTTATGATGGGTCCGAGCTGCCATTTTAATATGACTAAACTTCCACTTCCGAATAAAACGCACCACGCGCACAAAAACCCCCGTTTCCGTCGGAACTGTGGCCGGCTGGCGCCCGAAAATGTATTTGTTAATTAAGTACCGCCTCTCCACACTTGCTACTTTTACACATGCATATTATTGTGCTCTGGAAATTATAGGTTCATCAACATCCTCTTTTTTGTTCTTAGAAATTAATGTTTCAAAAATCTGGATAACTTATGCAGATTCAAGCAAGCACTTTCATTTACATATTTTACATCTTGTCCCCGACCAGCCATCGATATATCGATTTCAGAGACTCAAGGGAAATGTAACTGTAATGGTACTCGCAAGCATTACTGTTGATTGGTCTAGATTTACTAAAATAGCCAATAAGAGAATCTGAAGAGACGATTTTATTTTAATCCTCCAGATCATATCTCTTTCCATGTTTTGTCATCCACTCCCATTTGCTTCCGGCACATGTGAAAAATGTTGAACAAGAATTGCACTGCGAATATCGAAGCATACTTCACTCTTATCTGACTTCTGTTGAGCCATTGAATAGATTACTATAGCGAATTGATACAATGCCCACACATGTGCCATGCATCGATATCTCGATTTGAAATTCGAGACGGTGAGTCTATATAGGTCTGAGTCTTGTGGGTTTTGAAAGAATAACGACTCTGGGATCTACACTGGGATCTCGACTGTCACCCCCACTTTTAGAATATTATTCTGACCCCTGCTTTCCAAAATGAACCCTACAAATTAAGAATCAAACGTAATCAATTTCAATTACCAGCTCAACTCCCATTCTTTGCGGGAATACGATACTGCACTGCTCCATCTCAGAAGATTGCTTTTTTCTCTATCTTACATTAAAACCTCTAAATCTCTAAAGATTTAGGGGTTTTACTGCAAGATTAATTTGAATTTCCATGCAAGGCAATTCGAATGCCATGCAATGCATTAATTCTCTCTTAAAAGACTGAATTTTATCGAACGGGAAGTTGTGGTTGATTTGTTGAATAAAGGTCCTGTAAATTCTTGGTTGTACACTACGGGAGGACACAAGCGAGTATACTCTCTCCAATCTTCAGTATATCGTATGCAAAGCACGCACGTGCGTGCAATGGAACGCACCCGATGTGTACACACGATATGCATCTGAGATTCTTTCGCATGCTACAAGACCAATTAGCCGTCCTAGTAGATAGGAGTACCAAGCAGAACTGTATACTGTCAGTCCAGTTACTCATAGTAAAAGAGCCATTGTTCTATAGAAATTAACGAAACTTCAAAAGACCCAGTCATTCACGATCGACTAATTACATTCACACCTCCTTCTCCACAAAGTTCTCGACCTCTTTTTACACGGATTGAGCTTGAATGCTTCATCTGCGAAACTCCGACATGCACTTTTTATGCTACGAGCGCAGAAAAGGGTTTTAAGATTAAGTTCGGGCATCCACTCTTAAATTATAAGTCAACGACATACTAAAAGGCTCCTTCTATAAAAGTTTCCCAACAAAATGTTTCATAGTTTTTGTAGATTCTGGTTTTCTGGTACAGTTAAGTGTCGGTGCAAAGATAGCCGTTAGAGAAATAACTTCCAGAATGGTATTTAGTACGACCCCCTGGGGTATGCTTCGCCCCCCTACGATCCGCAATATCATAGGAAAGACGTGATCAGATTTCAACTTCGAAGCGACGTTCTGAGCCACCCTGCATAGTATGTACTGTATTCGACAAGGAGGCGTCACGTACTTGTACCTAGCAATCAACCTACGAACGAATCCAGTCTGTAGTTCGTTAATTGGAACTTAATTGGTTCGCTCAAGCCGTGGTGATTTAGCGTTGACCTGGAATAACGATACCAACGAGGACAATAGCGTCATTTGCATCAACGGTAATTCGACTTTTATTCCTCTCTGCAAGCTACAAATTGCATTTATAAATCCTGAGCAAGTATCTTTAAACGTTTAAGTTTCTTAAACATTTCAGTGTGGCATTGAATATCGAAGGAAGAATTAATAGGACATTTTAATGTCACCTCTTACTTAAAACATCACAAGACAAAAGGAAAAGTTTTCAAACTTCCTTAAGATATCTTCATGCATAGGGAGCATAATAAAGGCCTTCTACCGTCTGGGTCTTAGTGGGTGGATAATATAACGGTTCACTTTACACTCTCGGGACGTGGCGTCTTCGTAACTACATACAATCTCTGTATAAGACCGTAAGTGAGCCTTAAGGGCAGTAGGACGAGAACGAACGTTAAGACAATGGCAAGACGTAGACACTGCCTAGCTTCATTACAAAGCTCAGCATAATTAAGTCTTCTGTTTAATGCGAGTTTTATAAAGCGGAAACCATCTGCGTATTTAAATCAAGATTACCTTATCTGTATCTATAAATTCCCGGACTAATCTTTTTCATTCTCTAATGTGCCTTTCTAACTTTCAGGTTCCTGGCTATTCCCCTGAATGAAAACCTAACACGCTATCTCTATAACTTGTCGAGAATTTGTGAGCACTTGAATGTATTTAAATATTCCACAAGAATTCTTGTAGATTAATTCACAAATTGATTGATTTCAAAGATTCCTTTACACTCGAATAACAAATGAAAATTTTCGAACTTTAGTTACTAGTTTTAAATATGTATATATACCTGTCCGAGAAATCGAAAAATGACGAGCATCTAATAGAACGACAGAGAATTTTGCCCCGAGGCTAGCATTTTACCAGTGCTGACGTATAAACGTATATCGATCAAGGTCATAAATCGATCCTTTGCTATAGTAGTACATGGTTCATACTTTGTACATATGACGTCACTATTTACCGACCCAGTTTTACACTAAGAAAGTTAAAAGTTAATTAAAATTGCAGTATTCAAATAAAATACAAACTTTAATGAGAAGAAGGTGCATCGATATATTTTATGCCATTTTCAAAAATTAGTGACCTCATAGTTTACCATTTTACGATATGATAAGAAATTGGAATACATATTGGAAAAATATCGATAGTAGTCTTTACTAATTTGTGATGCAACTCACGATCATGAATGTAATCAAAGTGAAGAGAAGCATCGCATGTTAGTTTTACTATCCATAGTCGTAGGAAACGGAAGTGGCGATTAACGTCTAACCATCCGGATAACTAGTTTGCATAAGCGTCTAAGGTAGAATATCGATGAAAGGATTTACATTATACGTGCTCTTGTCGCCATGAAATGCAGTGTAAAGAAAACAAACATGTCAAAATGGGGATAAAAGAACACTCGGATTGCAATTTCATTTGAATTCCAATTTCTAAACGTACCCTGCAAACTTTTTTAATTATGCTCGCGTTGAACGTAAATATAACGAGAACATGATGTTTTACTGTGTGCTCTCCAAGTAGAGAACACGGCACAGAACGTGAAAATTACTTACAATATGGAGAGCTTCTTATGCAACAAAAATTAGAATTCTCGCCACGCGAGTTAATTGTTCAGGCGCTATAAACCTTAAGCGGATTCAACAATTGTAAACATTTGTTTTCTCTCTATAGGAAGCAGCATTTTATGTCTGGAAGAAAATCCGCCACTGTGGATTAAATAGCTGTTAGGAAATAATGACCCGAAGTTACTTATCGAATTATCAAGGGTACTTTAGACAGATCCAAAAGCAATAAAATGTCACTGAAGATACTTCAGCAAGCCCTTTTTATCTGCAGACCGAGAGCCATAAACGAAACTCGTTTCTTGTAAAAGCGACCGTACAAGTCACGATAATTTCGGTTCAAAAAACTTTCTCTCGGCAATATATTATGAACTATTCGGAAAGTAAGTTATATTTCAAGACTATTTCATTATCCACAGCCTTGTTCCTATTAACTAGATAAATAAATATCAGAAAATTATTGCAAGTCGAGTGCTTTTCATGATTATTTATTTTCCAGGAATTTATCTCCTATTTTTATCATATAGATGATAATATGAATCACTCAATTCCGGGAAAAAATTGTCTAGCGATTCGAATGAAATTAAAATGAAACAGCGATGGAATGTTAAAACGCAATGCATCATTCAATTATTATTAATGAACACGAACAAGGTGTGTCGACTCACGTTTATGGAATAATATGTGACCGAAAATATGCTAGTGAAGTATACTAACCCTCGAAAACAGATTTTGAGTCAACTTCACCCCAACTTATCGTTTCTCATCGACTTCCGTGTAGACTCTAGACCCCTCTTATCCCACGTACGATCTTTTCCTTTCCTAATAGGGGTTTCCAATGCTTTACAGTCGATTCTCGAAATTCAAAGTGCATTTTAAGAGTCTCATTCAAAGAATTAGTTTTCAATCTAGGTCTCATTTGTTAAGGAAGTATAGATATAGAATTTTCTTTGGAATTTTTTGAGCGGTTAAAGATAGTAAAATGACGTATAGACTTGCATAGAAATCTACGGAATTCGCCTGAAATATCTGAAATCACTTGACATTTCTTGAATTCATTGAATTCTTCTGAAATATCTGACTTGAAGTCTTAAAATTATTTACAATCACTTCAAATTATTTAAAATCCCTTACTATCCCTTAATACTCTTTAAATTCTTTGAAAATATGTAAAATAATTCAAAAATTAAAATTATTAAAATGACTTAAAATTATTTTAAGTCTTTTAAAATTTCACAAATAACTTGAAAATTACTAAAAATCCCTTCAAAATCTGTAAAAATCACTTACATTATTAATCATTGTTAACATTTTTTAAAATCTTTGAAATCTCTTAAAATCCTTTGAAAAGCATTTAAATTCTTTAAAACAACTCAAAAATCTTTAAAAGCACTTAAAATTCACTTAAATTAGTTAAAACTCTTCAAAATCACTAAAAATAATTTCAAATTACTTCAAGTAACTACAAAAATTTCAGAAGAATTCAGGCGACTTTAATTCAGTGAAATCTCTCGAAACCAGTGAATTCAGATGAATTTACTACAATTATCTCCAATCTAAAAAATCTGAAGTCATTTGAGTTCATATATGAAGTCACATGTAAAAATTATTTAAAACCTCTTTAAATCTTTTGAAACCCCTCAAGGTTCCCTACAATCACTAAAAATAATTTCAAATCGCTGCAAGTGACTAAACTGAGAAACTCTATGTTAGAAAAATTACTAATATCGATAACAAGTAGGGGCAAAATCAAAATTGAGACTTTTTAATACAGAAAATAATAAATTTTAATATTTCAATAGTAATTTTTACTATTTAAATAGTAATTTTTCCTATTTAAATAGTAAAATTTATTATTTTCTGTATTAAAATGTCTCAATTTTGGGATTTTACCCCTACTTGCTATCGATATTAGTAATTTTTCTAAAACAGAGTTTCTCAGTGTACAGATATTTCATAGGAATTCACATAAATTCACTTAAAATCGCTGGAATTTGATATACCAGAAGTTTGGAACGTTCAAATGAACGAAATATTTTTCCCAAATTCTATTTTATCCAAAAATATTCATCCAATTAAAAATAATAAAATAGACATTACAAGTTTCTTTAATACAGAATTATTTTTAATGCAAATTAATCAATATTTTAAAATTGTTTTTATTTTAAAATACAATAAATACAAAAAGTTCATTTGAACGTTCAGAACTTTTCAGTCATGGAATTTGCTTAAAATTTCCTAAATTCAACGAAATCTTCTGAATTCATTAAAATATCCAAAAATATCTTCAAGTCAGAAGTCAGTGTACAACCGATCCATTATAAGTTGAACCCCTCAGAATTATTTATAATCAGGTGTCACGGTTCCCATTATTGCGATTGATCCCTTAAAGTTTATCTTTTGGCAAAGAGTTTCTTAGAAAAGAGAAATTCAGAGGGTATGAGAACCACCCCCACATCTCATTCCCTCCCTGAAGGTTGCATCATCCTGATTCGCATAGCGAACAACCCCCGACAGCTCATAGTGGTCGAGTCGAGTCGTGGCAAAGCGAGGGTTGGTTTCGTATTGATTGTACCACGGATGATTCATGGGCTCTTTCCACCCCCGCCCCCACAATATTCTGAGCGACCCCATCGAGCTCAAAGCTTACACATTGAGGGGGTACATTCATACCCCTAAGGGGAGATATCAGTCGACGACAGCCGGCGAGTATGGCCGAACATTTTCTGCAGAACCCAAGAGAAGATAGAAGGCAGAAAGGGTTGAGATAAGGGCAAAGGGGGCGAAAACACGAAGAAATAAAATTAACTCAGATTTAAGACACCTGCTGTGAAATTTTTTGATATTGTATAAAAGATCTATCAAATAGAGGAAAATCGTCTAATGAACCCACAACCTGAGACTCGAATATAGTCTACTTTACATCGAAGTGAATCAATAAAGGTAGACGTGCGTGTGGGGTAATCGTGCTCGAGGAAATTAAATTTTTTTATGAGACTAAAAACTTAAGGTCGTAAAGACATTGTAGTAAAACAGTCAGAGGCGAGACTGTCTCATTAAACCCACGTTCTAGGATATAAATCTTCATATTCATTGTGAATAATCAGAAATGCCACTTTGAGAAAATCAAAATTGCTCACTCCGTAACGAGGGTGTGGGATGGAAATCAATTTCGTGCATCCTGCTTTTTGGGTAATATTATATGTATAATGTAATATGCTGAAATAGAACCATCAAAAAATGAATGAGAAATATCCACCAAGTTGTAAGAACTTCGAAGGAGAGAGATTAAGGCTATTCGGAAAGGAGCCCTAAATCGATAAAGGAATAAAATGTGCCAAGTTTAATGCCATCATAAGACCATTCGATATTTCTGCTTCTACTGATCCGTGTCCCTCGGCACGCTCAATTGGCGAATCCAATTTACCGTAACTAATATTACAAATGCAACGATCGAATCGGCACGACCATGTACTAGAAAATGAGGAAGAATTAAGGAAGAAAAAAGGAAAAAAAATCTTACCAAGTCTGCAAAATGTGTTCTGCAGTACCGTTTTTCCCTAAGAACGAACCTTTAGGCAGTTCATTTTTAATTTTAAGTATTCGCATTCAGTATTAAACTATACTTAGAAAATTATCCGCCAGGAGGCATCACGTATATTTTCGCCAATTTTCTGGAGTTACATGAAATTCTAGATGATCATGCGAGAAATCAATTCAATCCAAATAACACTTGAACTGAATCTGTGATTTCAGAACTCATGAAAGTAATCATTTTGAAATATTGCCCAACTGCCATTGAAAAACATTAAAAGTAGATTTAGAAAAATTTGTCATCGCCAGTAATCTCATGAAACTAGTGAGTCATGTTCGGTGTCAAATAAGAATTTAAGCCAATTATTGAAGACGGATCATGACTCATCGCTTCCGCGAAAGTGATTCCTGAAAGTAGTAATAGTAATGAGACACCTCTTCGATAATTAATTCAAAAATATTCTGCGAAAGCATCGATCGTCGTAGGACGAAGTCTCTCTGCCTTTATAGACTCATACACCTGCCACACTCTTTTATTACTATTTTTGAAGTGACTCCACAGCTGCTAGCAAAGCAACCAAAATGAAGACCATACAAATCTACAGGGTGGCAAAACCTTTATCCAATCTAGATTACGTTCTTTGAAACATATGAGAATTAAATAGAAATGGAATATGTTTCCTGATAACTTGAACTTCATTTACGCATAGAGAAAAAAAAGAACATTTCGAGTAAATTTATGAAATTCACCCCTCAGTTTGAATCGATAAGACTAGAACTAGCGACCAACTACCACTTTTCTCAAATTGTGGCATGTGGCCTCGAAGAGAAACCCTTAGTTATTATCGAGGTGGCGTCTCCCAGACGCCACGCAACTTATTATTGATCATAACTTTTTACCGGTGCACTACATGTAAATCTATAAATAACTTTATGAACTTTCTTTGCTTTTGTAGTAACCCCGAAAAGTTTAGAAATTGGTATAAGGGGATTTCTGACGTCGCTGATTTCGAATCTGTGACGTCAAAATTCATAATTGGTGACAAGTTTCTTCAACTCATCTGTAGAATGAAAAACGAGTCTCCCATTAATAACTTTGAAGTATGTAGGTTTTCGGCCACTTTTCTTGGTGTCCCAGCCCACATTGGTTTCTAGTCTGAGCTTTGCTCATCAGAATTTTTTCTTTAACTTGGCCCCATAATAAAGATTTATAAATAAAGCATCGAACCGAGCCCTGTCCTTGGATATTACCATTGCGTTCGTACGCGTACGTAGCCCCTTTATAAAGTTGATTGGCCGACCTTGGATGTGGCCAGATGTGCTGGCGAATGAACGGCGAGTTAGGTGTATGCGAACTGAAAGAAGTGAACGGGTACTGCGTGGAACATTAGTGTCGGTAAAATGTACAAGCGAGGCTAAACGTTCACGCAGCAGTTTCAAAACCGGCAATTTTTCTCCACACAATTGTAGAATCTAAAATTCCTTAAAGACTATTCAAATGAGTCTATACAACGCCTGGAGAGTTGAACCAGATATCTATGATTCATAGGTTCGTGAAAAATTATCCCGAGAAACTGTATATATACTTTTTCTAAGTAATTATACTTTTTGCTACTTGTTTACAGTCTTGAGACTAGCAACACGTGTTCCGCAAGTTTCATAATTACGCCTGAAGCGAATTCACAGCTATGATAGATTATAGAATCACGTGAGAAGCTTCTCGACTTATCGTTCCATTACTGAATGCATTCTCGCCATTCGTGTCATTTCATCATTTATTTCGTTCGCACAAAACATAGACACCCTTTTCTTCACTCTTTAATGTGTCACGATGTACCTACAAGCATCACGTGGACACTGGTAGAGAAGCAATCATCAGTGCCAAAAGTCTCCACATGAAGATCTTCCTCTTTGTTCGTTGTTGCTATTTTTGAATCTCACAACGAGAGAAAGGGGTGAAATGAAGGGTGAAAAGGAGTAGTTTTGCTAGAATTATAAAAATAGCCTTCTGCCATCTCCCATATCGTGGACCTCTCATCCCTTTTTTTTTTTTAAATTCTTGCTTCTTCTACCATATTACCATTTTCTCCTGCATTTCTAAACTTGCCGCCTTGCAACATTCGCCCAGAGTGAGCAAAAATATTGCCGAAGCTCGGCTGCCATTATCACGCCAATGAAGTAGTAATAACTGTGACCTGCACTTGGCAGGTCATAGTTGGACCAATAATGTGCCTTTGCTGGGCCAAGCACCGGCGGTAGATCGACGATTAATTGCACCCTTGTAATTGCACTGCTTTTCGATATTTTATTCTTTTTTTTATGCCAGTCTGCCAGTTTTGGATTAAAAGAACAAGTGTTTCGCGAGAGAATGGTGACGGAGCCTGGAACCCGGTAAAAATCAAGCAAGGTCGATTCACACGTGCGTCTTTGGCGAACTTCTTGCGGCTGTTATGGTCTTGTGGACTCAGAAGAAAAGGTGCCAGAGAACGCGATGAGTACTCGTGCACCCAGGTGGAACCGGTCGAAGAGAACGAGAGATCCACGGAACAAGGATCGAGGATCGAACCATGGATCGAACGATCTCTAGTTTATTCAAGCAACTTGATTTTACTCGACATTGTGTCGAAAGACGATGAACTCATCGGCACGAATATTCCTTTGTTTCCCTGATGACTGGTCAAAAATGAAAACCTATACCTCTACTTGGTCATGCATGAAGGGCCTACGATTATCTGAGACTAAAGTGAACGCCCTAGACTTTAAAAATAATTAAATAAGCCGCTATTATAAAATCATGAGGACATGATTGAGCGATTAGGAACGTAACTTTCGAAACAGAGATTCAAAATGCTTTTGCATCTAAAAATCTAAAATAGAAAACAAGGGTCGGCAATAATCGTTAGAAGGCGCCTTAGCCGATGATTATTAAATTTCCTATAATGAGATACTTAAGATCGTAATGATACAGATGACTTCCGAAAAGTAAGTAATCAGTGAGGCTTGTTATTACACGTTCAGTGATTTATAATAATACTGCTTGAAACGGTAAATTGCTCGACTGTCAGAAGACTGATTAATCAAATCAAAATTTAACAAATCAGCCTTTCTTGAATTATTTTCATAAATAAAAAGGAGCAATATTCTATTTATGAGGAGAAAATGAAGGGTTTCGATGAAGAAAATAATCCTTTTTCAGAGCACCGTACAGAAAGGCGTAAATCAAATAGTATAGGAGAGTCGGGTGGCCAAGAATTGGATAAAAAGATTCCCAGTACGCTAACGAGTTTTTGTTTCTCGGTAGCCTCAAGGCATCCAAGCACAAAAAAAGATCCCGAAAATTAATAGGAAGTGTCCAACGTAAAGCTAAAGTTGAACCGTGTCGGTTCTTCTGAACATATCTCATCAAGTATACACACATATATGTCATTTATATGCTCGTTTGTATCTATTTTAACATTAGCGCCGCCAGAGACCATACCATTAGTGTCTGCAGAAACATTGTATGAAGATACAAAAAAAAAAGTAGTACGGATGAGGCAGTGTCGCGTGAAAGGTACGAGTTTTAACTCCACATTCAAAGCGACAAAAAAAAAGGCTCAAATAAACTCCAAGATACGATAAAATGGCTTCAGTAAAGCTGAGACTCCTAAATTGAACGCAAGTCGTTTCTAAAACAGAGCAAAAGACATCATTATCAATTTATTCTTTTAGGTCGAGTAACAATACTATTATCGTTAGTTAAGTTAATGAGGAACTAACAGAGATCCTAAGCAAAAAGATTCTTAAATTAAGACCAGTGGAGACGAAGAATAAAATTGTATCATTCATTTTGCTCGACTGATTTATACATGAAACCGAAATTTCAGGGAAATTTCTTTTACCTCCCGATCCGTGAAGTACAACTTTGGTACTACGAAGGGCTTCGATCGATCGCAAAATCCTCGATGTTAGTTTCGCGATACTTTCGCCACGATACCCTGGTTCCGGTATTCATTGGCTTCAGTATAATATTACTGAAAAGGTGGTCAGCGTGCCGACGTCAAAGCAAACAAAGGGAAGATGTATCCTCAACTTGTCTATTTCATTTAGAATTGCAGTGCGCTTAAAGCACGGAAAAACGATTTATAAAAAAAAATTCGAGACAAACGTTACATAAAATATCCAGACTTAGATCTTCATTTGATTTGATCAGATTTGTCTCAAATAATATTTTTCAATCAGTAGTCATTTGTGTAGTATATATACCTCTGGTATACCCATGAGGTTTCAGGAAGGGAACCAACGAAAAAACCAAGTAGAAGCTATTCGTTTTCTGTTTGAGAAAGGACCAACTTCTTCTCAGCTGAGGCCTAATCTTGTTCACCTTCAAAGCGATTCTCGGAACGAGTATCAGGAGGACTAGACGCTAGCAATGAGTTGCAATCCTTTCGGGCCAAGAAACGAACCGCCATTATTTATTCTCCGATCTTATCAGTTACACACGTCATATTTACATACTCTTCTCATCGCCATTCGCACGCATGTTATTATTTTAGGAGTGCCTTTTTATATTATTTAAACATAATCCCCGATACGGGATAAAACAGGCTCTTTAAAGGGACTTTTGCAGAATAATTGAATCAAGTTCGTTATTTAAATCTACGATAATTCGGTTATTCTGATGTCAATTGTACAATAGTTGCAAGAGAACGTTTACTTTCATTCAACCAACTAATAGTATCAGCCAACAATTTCTGAGTTTCTCCAAACTTTACATGCAATTCATATGTACAAGCAATTTATTTTCGAATTGCAAATTTCCGACTAGCTGGCAACAGGGTGTCTGAATAAGCAACAGGTACAAAAAAAAACAGTTAATAAACGATCAACATGCAAGAGGTCTATAAAATTTACGATAATTGCGCCCATATTTTCCGTGGAGACAGGTCATATAAAATCTGCCAATTTATAACATTCTTGGTTAACTAGGTTTTTATATCTAGGTAATTTGATCCGCGTAACATTTAGTTCTGCAGAGAGTATGAATTTTATCAGAATTATTATAATATGTAAGCTAGACGATGAGCTAACACATTTAAATTAATATATTAGTCGATAGGTACGTATGTGGCCTATCTTAGATGATAGGGTGCTTGGGCTTTACTCCAGGAAAGAAATAGTCCTTAGTAGGAAAAATAAAATTCCAAACACGCCTCTAGAAAGGTGTCTTCTCTTCCTGCCTGACTATATTACGCATATTTCTGCGGCTTATGCGGTGCAGGCGTCCTGAGGCCCAGGACCTTAGAAATAGCCACCACCTAAGCTAAATTTACAGGTAGAGAAATCTCTCGGGCTACTTACAATGCAAGATAACCGGTTTCTTCCCCTCTTTCACTCTCTCTCTCTCTCTCTCCCTCTTACACACACACGTCTATTTGGCGAAACGCCTTAATTACGAAAACTTGGATAACATCATTCCCTTTTATCTTTTTCTCTCCGTCTATTTTCAAATCTGAAACCCTCAAACGTACTCCGCATCGCTTTCAATCCGACACATATCACCTAAAACACCTCCATATACCTGACAAGGAAGATCGCGCGATTTATATAAATAGCTTGTCGGATCGTTAATAACCTAGTCTCGGTGGTCGGATTCATCAGGTATCTCCAAATATTATGCATTTCTAAAATACTTTGTTTAGAGGAGGCTCAGGCCTATCCATAGCTCAGGCTATGGATCCAGGTCTAATTATGATGATCGGGGTCCAATTTAGATTAGAACAAATCTACAATAATTCCAAAATAAATTGTTCATGTTTAATCTAAAGTAGCATCCTCGTTAGATTGTTACAAAAAGGTAAAAGAGTAACTGCTGATAATTAACGTCGAGAATTTCAATCTCGATATCAATTTCCAGTGTTTATGCAGAACCTGATCAGCAACTCAATCAGTGAGCGATTTAAAGTGTTCATTATTAAAGTCTCGAACGATTCTGGATTCTACTACTTCCTCAGTTTTGATCAATCAGTTTTGATCAATCAGTTTTCATCAATCCAAGGTTTACTTGTCAAGCAAGCATCAGAGGGACGAATCTGAAAGCATTTTGATGGAACCAAATCCACACTTTTATGTAGTCACAAGCTCTTTTAATTCAAAGTGGAGTAGAAAAGTAAGGAGACAGCTTCGAGACAAAAGAGTTGAGTTGAAAGTACAACGAATGTCTAGATCGATAGCGTTGTTTTCGAAACTTGCTTTGCTCAAGGATGCATACCTATCTACCTACCAACCAACCTACCTATCTACCTCCAAGTCACGGTACTCGCGAGCGTGTGATACAAACACGATAATGAAACTGTGTGTCGAAAGAAACCCCATAAGCACTGTCGGCCTAGCACTAGCAGCTAGCCTAACATACGAACATGGACGCGTAAAGGGTATATTCCTAGACAAGTCTTATTCACGGCTTCTCTTCTCTTGCAATCGATGCAATCTCTTCAGCTGACATTATAGCCAGAGCTTGAAGCGACAGCGTTTAACTACAAGACGTTTAACGACACATTCACCTGATCCTATGGCGGAGTTTATAGTTTCTGTTGCTTCTAAACCTAAGGAATAAGATGAGGGGTCTGAAAGATGAGGGATGCTGAAGGGGATACTTAAAGGATAGATCTAGAAATCACTGGATATATAAAAAATTCAAAAAAGCTAGACAAGGTGGCAGGGACAACAAGACACCAATACATTCATTAGATCTCATGAAAGTTTACGGTTTCTGGCTGGTAGTAGCTGCAAGTTAGAGTACCTCTCCTTTAGTGGAGGTCTTTTTTCTCTTGTTTTATTCCGTACAACCGACCGACATTATTATCCAGAGAGAACGGTAACCTCTCCTACTCCAAAAGCCCTCTCTCTTTCTCACCTCCTCTTTTTTCATACATGATCGCGCGTTATATCGGCTTAAGAGTCCCTTTCCTCCGCGGATAGACCAAGAGATTATCGGGCACGGTCACTATGACTCACTCGTACAGTGCCGCATTATGGAAGCAACAAACAGCATAGAAAAACTTCCTGCTGAGATAATCGATCCGCGGGCAGCGTCCGAGCAACGAGTCTCTCATGACTCTCCATGAGGGAATCAGCTTTAGAATTCCTTTGCTAGACTAGAGCTTTAACCTCCGCCATTGAAAAAGCCTTAAAAGAAGCTCTAAAAGAACATAGATGAAAAACGAAAACTCTCTGTTGCGCTTTATTTTCTTAGTTAACTTCTTCCGGGATAGCTGCCGAGTCTAGAGAAGTTAATAAGAATTCGGGTAGAGAAGAGATGGTTTCACTCCTTGTCATTAAAACTTATCCAATCATTCCATACGTTAAAGACTCTATTATTGATCCACTCTATGTAGTGGATCAAGATTCTAAGAACGTTTAGCTATAATACAGAATATTTCCCCTTTTCCACTTCCATCAAAGGTCATCTTTCTATAAGAAATAGATGTTATAAATCGCATCTTGATTCTCGGATGCGAGATCGTGGCGTGGAGAGATAGGAAATCTGCAGGAATCGTTCTGCGAGATCGAAGAAGAGCAAATTCCGATACGAATGGATTCATGTCCAGTTCATAACGGACGTATCTATCTTAATGACTCGGGTCAGAGAGGCCAAAGAAACAGTCTATTACCGCCTATCGTCGTGAAGAACAGAAATGAAACGGAAGCCTTTATGTGAAAGAAAATGCAAGCAATGAGCTTAGCTTATCCTTTAAAAATTATAAGTCCTCTAAATAAACTTTAAATTCCACTATTTGCTTCCATCTAGACCTAAAATTATGGTTTCTTACAGAGTTCTAAAACAGTAGTGGTTTCTTATCACAAGCAAAATAAGTGCCAGTGAAGAATCTAGAAGATTTAACGTGGCGATGGAAACGCATCAGGAAATTCAAAGTACATTTGTTGAGTCTCCCTTTCCGCCTGTGAACCTATAGTCAACCGAGCATGACGAAGCAGGAACTTGGTTTAAACCAGCTGCTACAACTTCATAAGTACGTTGTTTAGTTACCAACATACACACATGAAAATCCGTCTACGAAATGAGAAACAAACTGGCTTTTTAAAACTTGTGAATTGGTATATTGCACCTGTGTCTCTCCACTATCCTCTCTTCCTTTAAATATTCTTAAGGACAAACTGCATTCGAGATTAATTAATATTTTCCTCGTTTTTGGCGAAAAGTGCTACGCAATTCGCTCTTCGTTTTCTACCCTTTCTAATCTTCATTTCCGACACATAAAACATCACGGATTCTTAACCTTAACCTCGGAACGCACGGTAAACGCCATGAAAACTATTTTAAGGTCTCGATCTAACCCAGACCTCGAGGGTGTCGGTGCACCGCTTGGGTGGTATTCAGTTCTAATCTTAACGCGTTTCACGACCGCAAGTCTATCGGAACCTTGGGCGACGAATAATGCGTGCGAATAAGCAAAGGAAATTCCACATCAGAAATGGAAATATTTTCTCAATTCATGTTTCAGGATGCTCACAAGATGCAATTTTTCAATTTCCCTGACATTTCCTGACTTTTCCCTGACAGCTACTCCAATTTCCTTGACATTTCCCTAATAAATTTATTTTCCCTAACTTTTCCCTGATATGTGGCCACCCTATGCTTCATAATTTTATATCATTCAGAATAAACGACTTCAAGCACATCATAACTTCCACTATCAATTGCGAAGTATGCATGCAAAAGAGAGAATAACTATTTTAATCTCAATAAAAGAGAATTACACCTATCATATATAAAATCGCTGGGTCGTGAGGTGTATACATATGAAAGGCATTTCAATCTTAACACATTTCACAACGACGATACTTGATCGAATTAAGCTCAGTACAAAGAAGTGAATACGATTCGCCATAATCGAGCCATTGTCCTCAGATAACAGTCGGTCATTTATCCACTGAAGAGAGCATCGAGTAAGAAAAAAAATACTGGTAAATACGTCCCACGACTGATGTGAGTCCTCTGCGTCCGGAAATAGCGCTCGTCGGTTATTTGAATGCCCATTAGGATGTTTCCTGAAGGAATAGCTCCCTAAGTAGTCCTCAAAACCCTTTATACAGCTGACAGAATGGGTCTTATCTTCTTCCAAATATTTGCCACAAAATAAGGGGGAAAAGCTATAAATCTCAACCGTGTGAAAACGTTATGCTAAGAACGTATGACTTTATTTATCTGACGCGTGGCACCAACGAGTAACTATCATCAAATCTATCCTATCAAGCTATTCTTCGCTATCGAAAATTTTTTAAAATTATTCTTGCCCTATAATTTGTTTAAACAAAGAAACTTATCTTTAAATAAAATGTACACTTTTTATAATTGCTTCCTCTTCAAAGAGGACGGCTTTCAAGAGACTACATTCCGAAAGCGAGGACGCTTAAAAGGTTTAATTATTTTCTCAAAGCGGCTTTTCAGCATACGCAAAAGAATAAGGCATAAAAATAAACTCATAGTCAACGTGCTGTCTCGTCAACTATAATAACAACTGTCATATTAGGGCATCGCCCTCCACAGAATTCCTGATTGTCCCGTAGTCCATGATGGACAAAATTTTCCACTACTACTACTACTACTACTACTACCACGTCGCATTCTATGGTTTCGTTTCCTTTGTATCGAATCGAGTTAAATCAACTGGAGAGGCATCCCTAGCCACGAAAAGATAAATAAAGGGTATTCCACCCCTTGTAAGAAAAATTTTGCATATTTTGAAATGAAGTTCAACTTGTTAGGAGAAGATAATGGAAAAAACGAAGAGGAGAAAAGGAAGCATACGGATTGTGTAACTTTTGGTTTGCTTTTACACGATGTCATGTAACAAGAACCAAAGGAAGGGTCGAATGAAGGGTCCTTCGACCCACGAGATGCTCTCACAAGCATATAGGACCGTAACTTTTCTGATTATCTATTTTAATTATCCATAAGAAAGTATATTCAGTTTATACAGAAGAAATGTGGTGTCATGAAAAAAAAATAGTAGAAAAAAGGGCTTTCATACACGTGATTTATGCTCCTCTAGAACAGTTAATTACAACCTAAGAGATCATACTCATCAGAAATTTTCGCCTACTCATTTTCGTATTCAATACTTGCCGGCAAAAGGAATAAAAAAAAATGACAATAATTTCCATTGCTACTATCACATGCTTTGCTTGATTGCAGAAGAGTTTAAACACGAAGTACTCAATAAACAAAAACTTCAAATTTTAAAACGTCAAATATCTCATTTCCGATAAGGATTATGGCAACGAATTTAAAGACCATATGCACACTACATATGCACAAAACTCGTCGTGCATGACGACCTTCCAATGCGAAGAATGCAAAACGATGCAGTAGGACGGCGCGTTCATATTAGTTGCGCCAATTAACGTGATTAATCATGATTAATTAAAAGCCAAGTTAAGAGCACTGTAGAATTCGTATCTCGTTGGAAGCTGAGATGGATTTCTTTCACTACCTCTAGAATTTCCATTTCTCGGTACAATTTTTTTTCACCTACACTTCGTTTTTAGACTGTTAAAGTGAAGAAATATGACGATTATTGAAGATAATGAAGATACAACTACTATTTGTAACATATTAATCCTATAAAGAGTATACGAGTGTATTCAAGAATAAGCGACTGATGATTGGCTTTTACAAACAGGGATGGATTAAGAAAAAAAAAATTATAAAGGTTGAGGAAGCAGCATAACGTGTATAACTGTATATATAATATATATGGGGATCATAAGCGTGGAATGCGGGGGAGAGCAGTAGGGCATGGTGAACAGCTGCCTACAATGGTGGACGTTTTGTGCGTACTTGCCCCCATAACCCCCATGTTACTATCCCCTTATTCTAGTCAAATAAAGGCTCGGTGAATGTATACTAAAGCGCGAAGCATAATCAGCATGTCCGATCAAATCGAAAATCTCTCAAGGGAATATTCTCCTGCTTGCAGGAACATCCGTAAGCAATGATCCATCAAGATCTATTTTCAGTGTGTCAGCTCCAAAGGCTAAATCGCTTTTTGATATGCATTTAACAACCTTTCAACATTTTGTTTCCATGTGAAAAGACTCTTTCTATGCCGATGTTCTTTTTGTCAGGGAAAGTACAAATAAAATGAAAGAAAAGAATTTCATATTTCAGTAAACTTCGATGCATGGGGATAATATTGAAATAGGATTTCGATTTAAAGCACGAGTGGAGCACATAATGCTTATATTCAAAATAATGCAGCAGTAATATCGGAAACGTGCGGTTGGTGACGCGATATAAATACGTACGTCCTAATACGTTCACCGATAAGCCTCGTCACCCCATTACAGCTTTATATAGAAGTAAAGTCAGTTCAGCATTCTTGATTCGCGATATCTTTTGACCCCGCGGATCACAAGTCTATGACAAAAACATATTTCTCGAATTCCCGAGTGTTTTGATGTTTCCTAGGGTATAATAAGATAAATACCGGTAAACCACGAGTAGTTGAATGCTTTCCGAAGGGAAATTCTGTACTACAAGGGAGATTCCGGAAATTCTCTACTAGTCCGCTGCATTAAGTGAATCTCGTTAACTTTAATGATACATATCCTTAACATTATAATTATAATCAAAGAAACCCGGCACATAAAATTCGATATAACTATTACTTTTAGCTTTGACTGTACTTATTAGACACGCCCCAATTCTATCATTGGCCGAGTTGCTTCGCCACGCCTACATTCCTTGACTGTACCAATTGACCACGCCCAATTTCTTTGAAAGCACCTTACAGACAGCACACATTGCAAGATCGTTCAACCACCTTGCAAATGATCAAAATTCACTTTTGGAAGACGTAACGAGACCAGAGGCAACTTTCGTTTTCTGAGACGGACACGTGGAGGATCGAAGCAGGTGAATGAACTGAACACGAGTTTAAAAATAAATGCCGCGAATCGCAAATATGAATTAGGTCAAAAAGAGAGAAGGAAAAAGTTAATTCCGCGGTACTGCATGTAAATGCTGCGGATCGTTTCAGCGAAAGAGGCTTTGAAGCCGTTGGCGAATTTAACAGTAACTTGTCCAGGAGTTTGTTTCAACCAATTCGTTTCTTTACAACATCGCGCCATGTTACAACCTCTCTAGAACCAGTTCTCGCGTTAAATGTGCGGTTCTCACGCATTACTGAACGCGCCGTTTTCATCGCCATAATTCGAAGGATTCAAGCTGAGCAACGAGACCCACTGCGCGACTTGTTGTCCTTTTTCTTTTTGGATCGCGCTGGGAGAAACTACTGTGGTCAGAATCAGTCATCGATAACGAATTATTTGCCTGTGTCTTGTTCACTTTGAAGAGATTTCTACGCCGCTAGTTTCAATCTATTCTATTTTTGATAGTTTTGATGAAGAGTGGAGAAACTATTGAATCCTAATTGATATTTCTTGGATTTACAAAGAGGAGGGAGTGACGTATTATTTTAGCATTTTAAACTACAAAACCTGAATCTTCGTAGTCTCATCCGCGGTTCATAAATTACCTGCAGTGTCGGTTGTCTGTAGGGTGTACTTCAAGCTTTCTTTGCATTCACATGAATAGTCATAGACTTTGAATTTGTTTTTACAACTCTGTGGTACGGCCATAAACATTTGTGATCTTGCTATATAACCAATCATAAATCTTGTTGGATGCTCGATGGAGTACAAACTAACTCTATAGTCTAGAGAAGTATTTTGTCAAAGTAGAAATTTATCACCGATTACACGTGCATAAGGAAATAAAATATAAATGTATGAAAAGGTGGCACAGATGTTTCTTTTGCCTTCAATATTTATTATGCCCGTCCTCTTTCTTTATGATTTATATTAAATTTTATTATTAAATTAGTCATTAGAAACCCAAAGAAAGCCTGGAAATCCTTTATAATCTATCGAAATAATTGAAAAGCTTCTAAAATCTGATAAATAAACCATAAAAACTAACATAGTTAGAATAAATGTCAATTTCTACTTTCCCTGACAACTACTCGCATTTCCCTGATAAATTTTCTCGCCCTAACAACTCCCTAAGTTTCTTGACAAGTGGCCACCCTGAAAATTCATGGTTCCTCAAAGCAGAGTCATTATCCAAGAATGTAATTAGGCTCATTCTGAGGACCCACAAATTAGGGAAACATAATCATCAGACCCTTGATCTAACACAATTCCCACCACATTTCCAATTTTAAGACCGAGAGCTACTAACTGACCGATTTTAGACTGAATATGCTTTTTTTTTTCAACCAAAGGACCTCAACGTTTGTTCACAAAACCAACGGTCTGAAGCTTACTCAGAAGGACAAAGAAATCGGTCCAATACTTTCAGTCGTTTTTGCAGTTTACTCTAGATCCCGTTAGGATTTCTCCTGCTCGTTCGTACGCACCGAGAAGGAACGACAAAGCGAATCGAAGGGTCAACGAACTTTAAAG
Source organism: Synergus umbraculus (assembly GCA_900474325.1). NCBI lineage: Eukaryota > Metazoa > Arthropoda > Insecta > Hymenoptera > Cynipidae > Synergus > Synergus umbraculus. The sequence goes on along the minus strand of UCOK01009609.1, from coordinate 10,119 downwards.
ATTAAATCCTCGTTAAGAGCCGCGGGCTAAACGATGACAATTTTTCATTAATTATCAATGTTCAAGATCTTTTTGTTCCAGTCTTATTATAGAATTAAGTTTCAGCAAGCTGAAGCAGCTTGAAAGAGTTCAACGGTAGTACACCGGAACGTAGGAAACAACCTGTCTTTCCGAATCCACAGACGAGCTTGGAAGTTTGGACAGAAGTTGAATAGGGAGTTTATAACGACGGATATACGCGAAACGTAAGTCGAAACATATACATATATATATATATAATCATATATATATATGACAGAGAAGGTGCATGACCATGGGGATACCTCTTGAATAGGAACCGGAACCTGAAGTTCGTGCGCAGAATCGACTATATGACTGCACAAGTCCGCCCGTGCATACGAATCAGATAACAGGGAAGCCCGAGGGCTCTTCTAACAGAAGAGGTTATCAGTGAACCATTGATTTCTTCGCGCAAAAGTAAAATCTGAGACTGGCTTGTTATACGATCGTCGAAAGACGAGAGCCGTCGTTGAAGATAACGACGAAACCCAATCAAAATTCCAATGTTGGTTTCAAACCTGCAACACCAATCCTCAATGTTTAAATGAGTCGTACAATCAGTCGTACTAACATGTTAAACGTTTTAAAATCTCAATGAAAAAATACTATCGTCATAATTAAAACTCAAAAAATCAAGTTGAATAATATGAGTTTTACTCATAATTATTTATCCTCATTCATGGTTTAATCAATAATTGTCCCCTTTCTTCAGATTACGAGAAAATAAATGAGCAGTGAACTCGGGGAAGAAAAGGAACACGAGCCGAGATGTTGAAAAGGATCGATGAAAGGACAGGGGTCCAGCAGAATTACTGTTCGGAACTGAAGTCCCATGTTACAATAGGTTTAACTGCGAAGAAACTTTCTCAGTAATTCGACGACAATGAGATTAATTTATTATCTCAAGAATTATTTCTGTACCAGGGTTATACTCACTGTCTATATGCACATACCGTAATATCGTGTCTCTGCGATTGTCTTGTTTCATTTCCATTTAAATTATCGTGGACAATGAAAAGACAATATATTAAACCACTGGTCATGAATTCTCGTGAAATCCCAAAAAAATGTTAATAAACTAACCTGCAGACAGATATTTTTCAGCTCACAATCAATAAATAATTGGATAACTCTCTGCTCCGAAATTATAAATTGCAAAATCCACAAAATCCGTTAGATTACTTTCAATCTATTGAAAAGCACCTAAAAGAAAGTAAAACTTTATCAGTTTACAACACCTATTCTTCTTTCAAAGAAAAAAAATCATTTCGAAGTAGTAAATTTCCGTCTTGTCAAATATGAAAATTACCTAATACAGGTTAAATGAGATTAAGATTGTGAAATTCGACGAGACAGAAATTGTGGAAAATCCCAGCTGTAATATTAATATTAACACAATTCTTTTGACGCATCCATAAAAAATTATGAAATTTAAGAACTAACCTCTTAATTCAAAAACTGCCTCATGAAAAAAACCGAAATTTAACTTTTCAAAGAATTTTCCAGTCGAATCTTGTCCACTGACTCACAAAAGATTTTGAATGTAGAGTTGCGTTATATTAACTTATCAATCAAGTGCCGAAAGATCCTCAGTGACAACTTTAAAATAAAATTTAGATAGACTGTCAAACGTATATAAGAAAACAAAGTTGGATGAAATAATTAAGCGCCGAAAATAACGACAAAACGAAAGAAGCCGGCGTTGCCGGTTGACATTATTTTATGGTAACGATCGAACGTTGCATTTACGATTACGTCTACAACAAGCGCATTGAACAAAAATCGATAAAACTGACTGAAATTCAAAATCTAAGTATTTAATTTACTTATTTACTCACTTTTACGATGGAATATTTCCAGAATCTTGACGATATTTCACTGGACAAGCCGGTTATTGCGCGTTTGTTCCACCACACTTCCACTACAGACGTTGAGTATCAACTGAACGAAGATACAACTAGCGACATCTGTAGGTAACTAAAAATCTACGTTCTACATTATCGACTACGTGGGCGGCAAATTCAAATCTTAATTCAAAATCAATTTACGTCAAGAATTGTCCAGTCGAATCTTGTCCACCGACTCACAAAAGATTTTTAATATTGAGTTGCGTCATATTAAGTTATTAACCAAGCTTCTAAATATTCGCACTAACAGCTCTAAAGTGAAATTTAGATTGAATATACCAAACAAATGAAAAAAGTTGGATGATATAATAAACTACTGAAAATAACGATAAAATGAAAGAAAGCTAACTTTATTATGGAATTTAATGGTATATTTTAATTTAAAAGAATATTTCCAGAATCTTCACGACATTTCACTGGGCAAGCCTGTTATTGCGCGTTTAATTGTTCCATCACACTTTGGCACTTCCACTACGGACGTTGAGCATCAACTGAACGAAGAAACAAGTAGCGCCATCTGTAGGCAACTAAAATATACGTTCTACATTACCGACCACCTTGGCGGAAAATTCGAAACTTTATTTCAGTTCACGAAATTTGCTTTTAATCAAAACCGAACAAAATCAAGAACGACTGTATTTTATTTAATTAGACCATAAATGGAACATCAATGTTCTTTTTCCCGGGCCCTACATACATTGATCCGAAATGTGGTGAATTTATAATATGATAAAATGTCATTCCGGGCCAGTAAATGTTATTTAAAATCACCAAACGACCTCCTAATTCTTTCTGAATACTCCAACATCCTATAAACCATATTTTATCAAATTATTTAGTCTAAAACTCTTCCACCGTTATTTTCTTCTAAATATTAAAGTCACCTTTTGGAACATCTTCATCTATAGGATCCAGAAAATCAAATGAATAATTATAATCAGGTCTTGTTAATAAATTAGTATTCCATTTTCTTTGAGGCAGTCTTGCGTGAAGATAAGAGTTTAATTTATCAGATTCGTTAAACGTTAATCCCTCAAAAGAGAAATTTTCCTTAATATCGCCATTTGGATTTTTATACCAACTTCCACGAGGAACAATCATTGCATCTTCATTTATCTGTTCTACTGTAGCTGCTAAACGATCTTCTTCTTTTAATTCTTTTGGAATTATTCCCTACATTTATTTGCACTTTTTGTTTTATTTTAGACTATTTTTATTTTATTTAATTTAGATATTTACCCTGATGAAAGTTTCGGATTGAAATTCATTTCGAACCAATCCCAAATTTTCCGAAATTTGCATTAATACTGAGTTGGTCAAAATTCCATTCTCTATTTTACTCAACGCAAATTATAGGTAAATATTTTGTCGCTTTGTAGCACTAATCTTTTTTTAACTATAAGACTGCATACAAAGCGAAAAAATACTGAATTTCGATACTTTTTGCAAAACACGAAGAATTAAAAATCTGACTTCAAAATTAAATATTAAATATTCCACCAGGGTAGAATTGTAGAATTTTTGGTATATAAAAAATGTTCAATGTTACCTCATAATATTTTTTGGGATCCTCGTTGGGTGGAAATGGTGGATTCAAATTGTACACATTAGTAACAACAGCTGGATCCCCTTCGAATTTATTGATCGCAAGAGGTGACAAAAATCTTCCACATTTATTGGGCTTGGGCATTAATAACCAATTCAACCCATCGGTGCTTTTTAAGAATAAAAATATATATTAAAATTAAGTTATTCATAAAAATAAATTGAAAAATTATTCTTCTATATATATTTACCTGTAATAGTAGACTTGACCAGTGAGGCAATATTTTTCATAGCCATAAGCAATATGATAATCATTTCTCACACCATTAATTCTCCCCCAATAAAAACACTTTCGAAAATGATTTTCCTGTTGAAAAATGATTAATGAATTTTGAAGAAGTTGAGAATTTTCTGTACCTAGACAGATTCCTGTATAACCTATAAGATCCAAAGTTTCCAATAATCGAAGGCATTCCATATTACAAAACAATAAATTGATGAAAGAAAGCAAAATTCACAATTTATGAATATTAGAATAAAAGTGATATTGATTTTCAGTCGCACCAGAGCTTTGATTTTTTTAAATTATATCATCTAACTTGTCAACAGTGACGTTTGTGAATCAAATGAATCTAAATGAATCAAATGACGCAGATGACGCTAAAAGAACATTTGAATTTAAATCCCTTTCCCGCGTCAATTTTAAATCACCAATCAGCATTGTATCCTGTCGCATTGCAACCAAAACACATGTGTGTGTAGAAAGTAGAAAACGCTAGAGCTCTATGTGCAAAAATGACAGTTGCAAGTGTTTCAAACAATTTCTGCTTACAAAAGTAGATTTTTATATGTACTAAACTCTCATCTCATTAATATATTACAGCAACAGTTATTTGATGATTCTTCTTGCTGTTTATTGAGCCAAGAATCAAAAGTTGATGATCTACTTGTCGTGAAAAGGTTACACATAGATATAAAGTCTAACCGACCATTCAAAATTTTTACTTAGAATATATAGAATATTATTTGGGATAATTATTCTATTTTTGTCAACGATTGTGCCTGTTTGTTAATAATTGCTGGATCTGTATCTAAATAAGTTTCACAGCAATGGCTTATGTCAAAAAATCCTCCAAAAACAAACAGATTATCAGGTAATAAATTTACTTTACTTATATATAAGTGCAAATATTTGCACGAATGTTTGTATAAGCATGAATAAAGAATTTAAGACACGTAACTATTCTGAAGATGATGTTAATCTTGTACGATTATTTATTCTTTAGACTACATGTATAAATTTATCTATAACTGTATTCCGTTATCCCTTAAAATTTCTCCCTTTTCTAAAATAAAATCTCAAATATTGTATATCCTTTACAGCACTCAAAAAGACAACAGATACGCACAAACTGAGATTACATTCAATGAACTCGATATCAATATTCTGAAGGAGAGAATAAAATTATTAGAAATTGAGAACGATAAATTGAAGAAGGAAAATGCAACATTGAAAAAACATTTGATACCTCTGAAAAGTATAAAAGATAATAAAGCTTTGATAATTGAAAGTCCATTGAAGCAGAATACTACAGTTTTTAACAGCAAACACAGAGGTTGCACATGTAAAGGTAACTGTGCCAACAGAATATGCGGATGTATGAAGAAAGATCTGCAGTGTAGCGAATCCTGTAAATGCAACCGGAAAGTTTGCAAAAATAAGAATCATCTAGTAGTACAAGCGATGCAACCAACTGAATCGTTAAGTTCAGTTGATGAAGTTTTTTATGATGCAAGTGAACCTGATCTTGAGAACTTGAATTTTGATTTAGATGCCGTGAGGAAATTGACTTATAATACTGATGATGACTCCCCTGAAAAAGAAAATAATTTATCAGTGATTCAAGAAAATAATGAAGAGTCGTCTCCTATTCCAGAACAAATTGGCACACAAGTCAAGAAAATCAAAAACAATCATGGAGGTGTTCCAAAGGATAGAAAAGGGTCTTCTAGTCAAGATACTGAACAAGAGAATGTCGAAGTCAATAAATCGAATAAGAGTAGAAAGAAATCAGTCTCGAAAGACACTAACGCGAATAATAAAAAGCAAAAGAAGAGAAGTAAATCGAGTTGTACTGATTCCGTGGAAAGAGAAACTGATGAAAAGATTCCAAAAAAGTTACTTGAAAACCCCATGATAAATTCTAGGAACAGAAAAAATCGTGGAGAATCAAAAAGTGAAGAACAAGATAATAAAAAAGACGAGATAAAAGAAGAGAAAAAATATGAAAAGCAGAGCAAAAATAAAGTTCCCGAAAAAGCTAAATCAATTTCTAAATCTAAAAAAGAGGTTTCATCAAGTCCAAACTTGAAGAAAACTAACATATCTGGGTTAGCATCAAGTAGGGAGAGTATTTCGAATTTAAAACTACCAAATACCTGGAAGAAGATTAGGTCTAGTATTACTGTTGGAAAAGTTAAAGATGCAGCTGAAAAAGAAAATTCAAGGGTTACGAGAAATATAAGAAATAAGAAAAACGTTGACAATTCGTTAAAAACTACCGACAGCAGAGCCACGAGAGCAGTATCGAATGAAGAAATTTCAATGAAAGCCCTTCAATCTCGGGTGACACAATTAAGAAGATCATTTTCGAGTGAAGCAGTAGCAACTGAAACAACTCTTTCAAATTCAAAGTATAGATCAAAAGATAAAGAGACTGAGGCTCCCAGAGCGAAAACTTTGAATCGATCTATGTCTAGCGATACTTTGTCGAATAAGCCATTGAAAAAATTTATCCGGAAGGTTTCTTCAAGTTTTCGAAAATCAAACTCTATGAATATTGTGGAGAAATCACAGCTGAAAGATCGTTTGGAAGAGACCCAGAATTTAACTCTTGCAAGTGTCAAAGAGAATTCAAACGAACTGAATGATACAAAGGTAAAATATTAAAAAAGCTTGTTGTATACTTTTAAAATAAAATTTAGATTTCCTAAAACTTACTTTAAGAGAATTAAAATTAAACATTTTCTTTTCGCAGAATTTGACATTCGATCCCATGCAGCCTACTCGTGAGCTTTCAAGAAGTCCTCTCCCTCCAGTGACTATTCCGCGAAACGAATTTGGCACATACTCGCCTCCGCTTTATGGCAGATATATGAATCAAATGGAAATCAAAGTTGCAAGCCCGCCACCTGAGATTTTACAAGGTAAAAAATTAAAAGACGCATTATCTAGCTCCCAGTTAAAATTATTCGCAATGCATTTTTAAGAAAGTGGATGTAACTCTTAATTAGCAAACTGAGATTTCAGTTACTTTACACCTAAATCAACATTTGATTTAACTTTTTTTTCACCTTTTTTTTAGATTTTCAGTCAGAGGAAGTTGATCTTCAAACCTTTAATTCAAAACTTCGTGAATGCCGAAAATGTAAAAGAAGGTTCCTCCCTCATCGGTTAGAATTACACGAAGCTGTATGCAAGAAATTGTAAAGAATTCGAAGCATAATTTGTTCTTTTTATATTTAGTTCTGTTAAAAAATTAAATTAAATTAAAAATTGAATTTACCGATTTGATATTGTCTGATATTGATATGTCTCTGTAGGTTAATAACTAAAACTATTCAGGTGATATTTTTATACATTTTGCGAATTATACATTGACTGTAACTATTTTTATAGAATAGCTCACTATTTAGTATTTAATTATTAAAATTCTTGTAAATGTAGAAAGAACTTAATAAGTATTTGTTTCCATTTTTTTGTGATAATCTGAGTGAAACAATTAAAAGATAGTGTCAAATGCAGAAGGAATGAGATTTTGAGACTGAATTAGAAAATTCGTCTTTGTAAAAATGTTATTGTTTGACCATCTGCCTTCGTTACGTATTTTTGTACTTGTCCCAGTAATAAAAAATGTCTTCTATTTTGAAAAAAAAAATACATTTTAGAGTTATTTAATACAAGAAATGTAGAAAATTATTTATCATGTGTAGTTGTAATATTTGTATTTAGAGATATTTCCCGCAATTTATTAATCACGAATCATATAGCTTTCCTTCTTTTGTGTTCATTTAAATGTAATTGAGCGAATCCTGATGAGTTGATATTCAATAAAGGTCACCTAAACTGGACGTCTATATTGTTAGGAAAAATTCAACATGTCAGATTTTTCGATTTTTCAGCCTGTTGGATTTTTAATGTTTCGTGAAATTTGATCCTTCCAGTTCACAAATGATATAAGGAACGGAATTAATATGCCTAAAACGACGAAAACCGAAAAGTGAGTCATTATCCAAGTATTTTTTTCGTAATTAAATTTTAAATTAGAAGAACTTGTTTTCTTTTTAAATAATGATTTCAATCATGAACATTTTTTGATATCAACTCTAAACTATTATTTATAGATCTCTAAAAGGCTGCACATGCCACAAAGGAAACTGTAGCAATAAAACTTGCGGCTGTGTAAAAAGAAGTGAGAAATGCTTGAAGGAATTTTGCAAGTGCTATTCGAAATCTTGTAAAAATCAGGTACGTATTATGACGTATTACGTATTAAAAATATGTAAAACCGTAGTAGAATAATGCTCTTATTTTTCAGGCATCAAATTCGAGGGAAGTAGCTCCCACGACTTCTAAAGCTGGTAAATCGAGAACCGAGAATAAGGATGAAGGTAAATCATCAGACACAAATAATCAGAGATCTCGAAGTATATTTAGTCCACTATCAAGCCCGGAGAAAAGAAAAAATATTCCTGATTCTTCATCAGAAGATGAGGGAAAGTCTGAAGATAATACAAAATCCAAGCAAAAACCCAGAAGAACCAAAAAGGAAACAGCTTCTTTAAATCCAAAAAATTCTAAAAGCAAATCGTCGATTAAAGCGCCAAATACAAAATCTCAAAAAAATCAAGTAAAAGAACCATTGAAAAAAGCTGATACTTCACTAAAAAAGAAAGAATCAGAATCAAAAGAAAAATTTAAAAGAAGTGTGCCAATAGGATCAACTCGGAGAAGGTCACATTCAACTAGCAATCTCTATCAAGTTGCGTACCACACTCGTTCCAGAACATACGGTAAAAATGAGAAGAATAAAGATAATATTTTAAGGAAATCAGCTTCTACAAACGATCTTGATAAAGCTTCTATGAATAAAGTTGTTAATCCTCCAAGGAAACCTGAAAAGAATTTATCAGAAAGCCTGAATAAGAAAACATCTAAGAAACCGACTACTAGAGGTCTGAGAAAATCTGTTTCTATGAGTGCTCTCGATTTGCCAAAAATGAAGATGAATACGGCAAACAATGCGAATATAAAACCTTCTAGAAAACGAAAAGGATCTCCATCAGGAAAAGGAGATGTACCAACATCCAAAGCAAAAACTAATTCTTCAAACAATCCAGTTTCTAAAACCAAGCCAAGAAAGAATCAAGTTAAAAGTCCTAATCCGAAAAATTTGAGTAAACCAAATGAATCTCAAATTAGAAATGAGGATTCAGAAGATGAACAGGAGAAATCAGTTCCAAACAAAAACCGATCGAGAAGAAATCAATCAAAAAGTCCTAATCCTAGGAAGAATCAAGCTAAAAGTCCTAATCCGAAGAGGAATAAAGTTAAAAGTCCTAATCCGCAAAATTTGAATAAACCAAATGAATCTCAAATTAGAAATGAGGATTCAGAAGATGAACAGGAGAAATCAGTTCCAAACAAAAACCGATCGAGAAGAAATCAATCAAAAAGTCCTAATCCTAGGAAGAATCAAGCTAAAAGTCCTAATCCGAAGAGGAATAAAGTTAAAAGTCCTAATCCGCAAAATTTGAATAAACCAAATGAATCTCAAATTAGAAATGAGGATTCAGAAGATGAACAGGAGAAATCAGTTCCAAACAAAAACCGATCGAGAAGAAATCAATCAAAAAGTCCTAATCCTAGGAAGAATCAAGCTAAAAGTCCTAATCCGAAGAGGAATAAAGTTAAAAGTCCTAATCCGCAAAATTTGAATAAACCAAATGAATCTCAAATTAGAAATGAGGATTCAGAAGATGAACAGGAGAAATCAGTTCCAAACAAAAACCGATCGAGAAGAAATCAATCAAAAAGTCCTAATCCTAGGAAGAATCAAGCTAAAAGTCCTAATCCGAAGAGGAATAAAGTTAAAAGTCCTAATCCGCAAAATTTGAATAAACCAAATGAATCTCAAATTAGAAATGAGGATTCAGAAGATGAACAGGAGAAATCAGTTCCAAACAAAAACCGATCGAGAAGAAATCAATCAAAAAGTCCTAATCCTAGGAAGAATCAAGCTAAAAGTCCTAATCCGAAGAGGAATAAAGTTAAAAGTCCTAATCCGCAAAATTTGAATAAACCAAATGAATCTCAAATTAGAAATGAGGATTCAGAAGATGAACAGGAGAAATCAGTTCCAAACAAAAACCGATCGAGAAGAAATCAATCAAAAAGTCCTAATCCTAGGAAGAATCAAGCTAAAAGTCCTAATCCGAAGAGGAATAAAGTTAAAAGTCCTAATCCGCAAAATTTGAATAAACCAAATGAATCTCAAATTAGAAATGAGGATTCAGAAGATGAACAGGAGAAATCAGTTCCAAACAA
>UCOK01009608.1:0-24068 GCA_900474325.1 Synergus umbraculus | reverse complement strand
ATTTTAAGGGTTTTCAAAAAATATTTCTATAATTTATAAAAGATTTTGTAATATTTTTAAGGATTTCAAGTTGATTTAAGTGATTTTTACGAAATTCAAGAGATTTTTAGGATATTAAAACGATTTTATAGAATTTTATGGGATTTTAAAATCTTTATAAGAGTTTTATGAGGTTTTAAGGAATTTGCAATATTATCCAGAAATTTTAAGGAATTTTACGAGATTTCTAATAATTTTAAGTGATTTTGAGAGATTTTTATGATATTTAAATGATTTTGTGAGAATTTTAAAGGATTTCATGGAATTTGATAAGATTTCTATGTAATATTTATAAAGGATATAAAAGATATCAAAATATTTTTAATTTTACCGTAAAATTTTAAGAATTTTTTTGGGAATTTGAAGAGATTTTCATAAATTTTAATATAAATTTTTATAATCTCTAAAAATTTTTATTTTTAGAGTTTCACTAATTTTAACATAGATTTCCAAAGATTAATAATTTTGAAGGTTTTTATGTGCATTTTTAACGATTTTTAAGTAATTTTTACGAAATTGAAGAGATTTTTAGGATATTAAAACAATTTTGTAGAATTGTATGGGATTTTAGGATATTTCGTGAAATTTTAAGTGATTTCGAGAGATTTTTCTAATAAAATAGTTAATGCATTTTAGAGTAACGTTTGCTGATTCAAAATCTTAATTTTAAAATGTTAGTAAAAATAGAGATGTGAGGATATGGGATTTTAAAAGAACACGTTGTTGATGGAAAAAAAATGATGAAGCAAGAGATACCTGTGTTATCCACGGATCTCGTTTGTTCGGCATTACTTTGTTAAGTTTGCGACAGAACAGTGTCTGGAGAACAGAACAGAAGCTCTTACCAGTATAGTAAGATGCCACTCATTCTTAGGAACCGGTAGTCCACCCAGTATAATGAGATAGAAACCACTTAACCTGGTATGCACGCGTGCCTAAGGGTCTCAGCTTAACCAAAGTTTACTTACTAAACTCTAAAACCCTCCTACAAATTTCCTACTACCTTCAAAACTCCTTTCAGGGGAGAACTTTTATATAAATTACAGAATCATAATATTTTATTTCTAGCACCTCCCACCTAAAGCTCATGCATACAAATTTTCGGCTGTTTGAATTATGAAGGGAGGTTTTACGTCTGCGAGTTAAATAAACATTAAGTTACTTGATTTAATCATAAATTTCATTCTGTCTTGAAGATTCTTTTCTTAAATTTTTCAAAAAGTGAGAATATATCTTTTTCGCGCGACGCTGGAATTTAAAGCGAAAAAGTCTCTCAAGTCGAAGACAGAATGTCGATTCGCATTGGAAATGTCTGCCGGGCATTTTCCTTTGCGCTTCAACCATTTTCCTTTGCTTTATACAAGAAGCGACAGAAAAAATTTCTCGAAGTACTTTCAAGTATCCATTCTCGATCATCGGGAAAGTTGCAAAATTACCGTCGCCTTTTGCAAAGAAAGATGGTAATTATATATTTATAGACGATCACTCGATCATCCTCGATTTTCCACTTTATCGATTCCACCACCAAAGAAAACGTGCCGAGAATGATAACGAAAGCTTCGTCATTAAAAATTTGCCTCGGGTAGATATCACTTTTACGGAATTGGCGAAAATTAATTCAGCGCCTGAAAATTCTCCCTTTTATCTCTTTTATTTCTCATTCAAATCTCATATTTAATGATTTACTTTCTGAAGTTTGCAAGCTTTTACCTCCACGATTTATTAATCTTGATATTTCATCTTTTTGAAACTTGTACGTAAACTGCAACATAGATTTTCATGGTAGCCCATCAAGTGCCACGTTTAGAGAAGAAGATGAAGTGTTGTTTGCTGAAGTCTATAATTATTAAACAAAACTTTAGAATCTAATACCTCGTGTCAGGAATTTGTCGTTAAGCTCCCCTGAGGCGAAGTCAATTCGAGTGAGATTATATCCTACATCCTCTCATATATTCCTTAATATGTTTTCGATAATATCTGACTATAATTCCTTAATATAAATAATACCTGACTCAGTTATTATTAACCGATTATAAGTCTTTGAGCCAAGCCAAAAGACCCCAATGCAAGGGAGTTAAAAATATTTTAACACACGTCTTGCACAAAGAGGAGGATTTTAATTAGGAAGGCGTCGAGGGGAAGTGTTTCTCATAACTATTTTGAATGTCTTGTGTCTCTTGTAACCTACATACTAACCTAATATATACAATAAACTGGGAACGTACATATGTAGAAGAGAAATTGCTCTAGACTGTAACATACTGTGTCTCGTGCAGCGCTTCCGGTTTGTTAATCACCAGTCGCATTAATTGCTGCTTCCATAGTAGCAGGAATTTTATTATGAGTCGTTGACACACATTGCCCCATTATCCTTTGGTCTTTTATGTCTTTCGTTCCCCTTCACAAATAACGAAGCAATACAAATCTAATTTCCTCACAAGTTCAGCTCAGAGTGCTTTTTTTTTTATTATTCTATTTTCTATAGGAATTCATCTCTTTTTTTCCATACTTGATACTTGAAATTCATTGAATCTTTTCATGTCTGTTGACATATAGAAATGGTTTAAGGCTTCTCGTCCGATCACTAAAGTTCTCGGATTTACTTTACTTGCTGAACTCCTGAAAAAATTTTTTTCAATTGCATATTTTCATGAAAATTGCTGAATGTCACATAAGTCACATAAAGCATCAATAGAAAACTTATTATTCTTTAATTTTGAATAGAGCTTGTAAAATAACGTTTCGTAATATTTCCCGCTTAAATGAAAGATGACATCAGCCACGTGTGAAGAGGCTGGCGCTTGACAGGTTGACACGGCGCTTGAAAAGCAGGAAATAATCCACGCAAAAAAGAGCCGACAAATGTATGCCACTTGGTGTCGCCTGAATCAGGAATATGCAATTAAACTTTCTCTTTCGCGATCCAACGAGAGGATCCGGTATTTAAACCCTTTTGATCCTCACTCGAGATGAGAGAGATTTTCTCCTTTTCCACTGAAATTAATGAAGAACTTCCACTCAGGAAAGGGAGCTTTTCTAAAATCTAAAGATAAGCCTCTTATAATAATTGAATGCTTCATTTAACACATGTTTTATGTTAAATGTTATATGTATTATTGTTATCAATTTTAGGTATAGATTAAACCTGTACAATTAGCCGGCGGGTATTATATCCAGCCAGAGGAAATTTCATGCTGAATGATCGTGTGCGCTTAATTCTAAAATATTGCAGTCCAGTGATGTATGCAAGCATTGGCAGCTATTTGAATCGCGAATAAACTACTCTATAGCCTGCATATACAAAGAGCACTTAGAGTTGACACTAAATTATACACAACATCACGTACTCGCTACACTATCAATCTATCGTATATTGTACGCAACCAACCCATAAAGCCTCGACAATCTCTTGTCTGTCAATCTGATTATAACAAAGTTGCTTTCAGACAGTCGAAGAGGCTGAATTATGTTCCATTATCTAGCTTCAGACTCAAGATTTTTGGAATTAATGAAAAAATTCTAATTTAAGAAACCAATTAGAATTATAAAAGTATAAATATTATAACGACCTCAGAACTTTGCATTGCGAGTTTGAGATCGAATTTAATGGTCGATTTCACGAAAATAATGAAGCAGTCGAAGTGCAATTTTATTTAGTTCAGATTCAGATCGTTTTTAAACCACAAATATGTTTTGAACTTTCTTAACTCTTGAATTGAAAAGTAAAAAAGTCGTGGGTTATTTTTAGTTCTGAAAAAATTAAAATTAATTAGTTTCCTCATGGAAGAAAGCAAATTGCTCACTCAGTGCGAGCACCAGAGTTGATATATATATATAAGTTATATACCTATATATAATTTCACAGCCAGTTAACTTCTATAATTTATTCTCCTTCAATTCCCACGTATCCTTTAAAACTCTTTTCCAATCTCACATTTAATTAAAAAAATCCTTTGACTTCTGTGCATTCCTTTGGGTGCCTATTATCTGGAATTTTTTGGAATATAGTTCCAATTCTCTTCTTGTGAATATTTTCGAATAAAGAACAAGAAAAATCCGATCTTCATAAACAAAATTCTACATTTAAATTATTTGAAATAATAAATTCAGCCTTTTTGCCTTACATCGTCAAATCGCCAGTAGTCACGTCCGTCTATGGTGAGACGAAGGACAGCCTCTGGCAGTAGTGCAAGGACGTACTTGTCAGACCGACTCTAAACGTTCATACATAAAGAAACTATAAATTTCCAAGACCTTCGCGATATTTTTTATAACATCATTTGCACACTCGTAAATCTGTAAAACTGAAACTCAACAAATAATAAAAACCTAAAATTGGCAAAATATTTACCAACATAAATTCTACCATCATAAATACATGTTTTATTCATTCGTAATTTTATTAATGCAATACCATTTTCTCAACTCGCTAACTTAATCCCCCAGTTTTTTCATTGTAATTTCAATTATCTACGTCTTTCTTAAAACTTAGAAACCAGGAACGTTTTAAATGATAAAAGATAGTTTTGAAAAAGTGTGAATGACTGCGGAGGCGTATCGATACCAGGAAGAACGCCTGCGTGGTCGAGGAAACAAAAGCTTCTGGAGTAGACGAGAAAAATCCGATTCAGAGTTTAATATGTATCAAGGTGGCCCTCTGGACCCGGGACACATCCTCCTTATCTCAAGCTGCCCTTTTCTCTCTCACTCACACTTTCTCCTCCCTTATTCTCTCTCTCCCTCTCAGTTTCTTTCTCTCCCTCCCCTCATTTCATCCGATATCGCTTTTTCCAACCGGAGGGACGATTGACGTATTGATTCCAGGGTGGTGCAGCAGTAGTCTGGCATTCGCCTCCTTCGTGTCTGTATGTTCCAAAATTCCTAGCGACTGGAGTCGTTGCTGTTCTGTGGACAGAAACAATTCTCCCAACTGCCAGTTTTCGAACCCCTCAGTACAGTCACGCGCAAAATTTTCAACCCTCTCTGCGCAATCGACGAATCCGAGTTTCAAATGTTTGAGTTTGAATCTATCACAGAAGTGTCAGTGAACGTTCCCGTTTCCGGTCAAGAAAAGTGAAAGTGATAGTCTTCTTCTTTTTGGGGCGGGGGGAATTAAAATTTAATTAAATGTTTTTTGTTTTCTAGAGTTGATCGGACAGTAAAGAAAGGTGATAAAAATGTGTGGCGCTAAACTTGAAAGATTTGCTACTTTAAAACTGATCGACAGAATTTTTTGACTGATTTAGGCACGTTTTTCAAAGTTCAATCTTTTGTTTTAAAATCAGGGTAAGCTCTTGATTGAAGGCCTATCATCCACTCGATATGTCTCTTTTATCGAGGGAACAATCGTCGAACTTTAAAAGTGTTAAAGAAACCCTTCAAACGCGTGATGCAAAAATATAAAAGTGAAAACTTGGATAAAAATCTGACATGACATAGTGTCACCGATAAAACGAGATTGATGCCTTAATCTTGAAACATGGTATTCTTCTCGAGTTTTAAATTATGAAATTATGAAATCTTATTTTTGTGATTTATAATGAGAACAAGTGTTTTTCAATTGGAAAATGATTCCGCGAGTTCGAATCAGTGACTCGTGTGATCTCTCGACAGAAACATTATCATTGGCTCGATTGTCGGTTCGAAATATTCGACCTCCTGACATTAATTACACTCGCAAAAAATCACTCGCGATGCATCGCGACTGGAGCAATTTTGCTGGATTATCGGCGACCACTCCCGATTTGAAAATTCTGGAAAGAAGAGGATTTCAAGCCAGGAATCGTGATTGGGTTTCGAGAGAGTTCAATAACATTTTTAGAAGAACGTAACGCACACAGGTTCGTTGCATTTTGGTTTCGAATTACAGGCATTTTTTAAAATATAATCAAGCGTTTATAAATTATAATGCGGTACTAAGAACGAAATTTTAAATGGATTCATTTAGGCAAGCTCTTTATCCTCTCAAGTAACGAATTAAATAAAACAATTCTGCCGGGTGGCTTGCGAAGGCCGCAAATCTCCTTGGATACAGTCCAGAAATTAGATTTGCAAGGGTGACTACGTGAGTGGCTATTTCGTAATGCAGCTGGTGATGCATTTGCCACGAACAACGAAGCAAGCAAAAAAAAGGACATTTTCTCGCCCCTTTTAGATTTCATGGCAATGGAGACTAAATTAAAGGGAATTGTCCGAGCTAAATTTATTTCAAACACTTCATTTGAAAAATTAGTATCTTTCAATAAAATTGAAATATGTACAAAAACTTGTCAGATAAAAACTGAGGAAAATGATCTTCCTACCTGTTGAAACAAAACATTCAGTTAAAGACAATAGAGCATTAAATTGGAATCTGATCGGCCTTGAAAGTGTGGTTTGATTCGAGGCGAGATAAAAATCGTTTGCAGTGGACGATAAAATTTTCCATCCAGTGGGGGATGATTTCATTCTGCGAAATAGTCGCAAACGATAAATGTTAGTCCAGAATACTGAAGGATTTCTTTTCTTGAACTCTTGCCAAATCCTTCCCGAGAGAAGGAGGAAAACGAGAAAAACCATTAATGATAAGCAGTGTAACGACAACGCTTTAGTGCTTCAATCTCACAATCTCTTTGGAACTCAAAGCCATTTCCATTTTGAAAAAAGTTACTCGATTCACTTGAATTACACTTAGAATCTCATAATATTTTTATTTTTAATTAAAATAAATGAGTACTTTTTTCAAACTTTGATACAATTTTACTAAAAGCATTCCACGAAACATTCATTTCTGTAGAATTTCGAATATTATTTTGAAAAAGTACATGTATATTATTGAGTAAATTATTCTAACTAGAGATTAGTGCAGGATTGGAAATAGAAACATTTGATAGACATCAGAGACTATTTTTTATTGAAGGTGAGGATTCCTTTGAATCTGAGGGACAAGAGGGTATCATTGCTCTCATCTCTATTTGCTACATGGGGAGTAAAGTAAGAATCGATTCTCGAATCTCGGTCCGATCGATCCCTCCACAGAGAATCCATTTTCGGATGACACGGCTAGATTGTATTTATGTATAAGGGAGAACACCATTCATCTTGTAAAAGGACGCAAAGTAAGCAATTCACTCCCTTCTTGCACTCATTTTAATCTCCTTTCGTTTATTCCGAAAAAAAAACTCTACAGGCAAAAACATCCTTTCATTCTTCTGAACGTTATCAACATTTTTACATAATTATAGAAAGTATAGTCACTTCTTATCCTTGAAGTTTGTTAAGCGAAATTGGACTTTTATCTTCAATCGTCAGATATATAATTATCTCTCCCACTGCGATTTATGATACAATTCTCGGTTTACAATTTGAGTATTTCAGTTTGAATTACTGCTTTCAAATACACAAAATTATGTTTCTACACAGAGAGATTATATAACCGCGTGTTCATGAGGTAAGATTCTGCGTAAAGCCAAGATTTCGCTATATAATTCCCTCTTCTCGACTTGATTAATCCATTAATTATATTCCCTCCCACGGAGATCATGCAAAATTTGTATCCAACAACCTCTCTTCTCTCTCTTTTAATCTTTTGCTGTCTTATACATTCACTCAGAAATAATATCGCCATTTCATTTTATATGTTTTAAATTCAATTAGTGTTTCTTAACCACAGAAAATTAAACTCGCTTTCTTCAAATTTATTTATTAAAAACATCATTTGCTTCTTTTGGAAATTGGAAACAAAGCTATTTGCATATACAGATAGGATTCTGATTTGAAATAGAGTTGCAAATTGACTGAAGAGAAAAAATCACCATGGTGGTGTTAAAAGCGAACTCGTGTGAAAATCTGCACGTTTCTATTCCCAAGAGCACTTGGCACACGAGGCAAATACACTTCGAACAATTCTGGGTTGAAGGTCGGATTCGCAAATCCAGATTCGCGAGCGAACATCTGCTTCCGACATATTTCCAACAATTATTATTTTAACAATGATGCTAACTCCCCCCCCCCCCTCCTTTTGCGTTTTGATCATCAAACTTTTGTCTCCAATTCGCAAGTTTCATATCACATTTCAACTACACTCGAATACCATATAAGTAACCCAGGTTTAGATAAGGAAAATGCAGGGATTGTATGACAAGGCAAAAGAAGCCAATTGGAGAAATCAAAATTGATAGTCAAGATTCTAGATACCTTAATTTTTCATATATGAATCAATAGTAGTTCTTGTTAGTACAAGCAAGTGCTTTTTCATTCCCCTATTGCTTCCCTACTTGCTTCCCTACTTTCTTCCCAACTATCATTGATCTTCTCCCTTTTCCCTCTTTCCCAAGTCGGCATCTTTTATATCTACAACATCGTTACATTATATGTACTGAATTCTACAAGAAAAACTCTAGACATGTTTTATCTTCTGAATCTGAAATCTAAAATCTGAAAATGTAGTTCATTATCAAAAACGAAAATATTAAGTATTTTTACTTTTCAAAATTCGTAAATCTTTATGACACAAAAGTTCCAAAAAATGGAGGCGAATAAAATACCCCGAGGTAATTTGCGCAGCTTAAATTGTAATTACGTAATGGCTAATTACACTTTGATTTAATTGCATTTTGCTGTTCCACATAACTCGTTAAACATAAAAATGAAATACTTGATAATTTAATAATCATTTGACGAGAAAATGAGAAATAAAAATAGAGTAAAAATGACAATGCGAGAAAAGCTTGACCTCGATTGAAAAAGTCTATACCATATTTTCTATTATATCGTCAATCGAAACTATTAAAATGACTCTAAAGGCTGATATAAAAAAAGAATAATTATAATATTATCAGCTCGACGTCTGCACCAGAAAAGCGTAGGAAACATCTCTCGAGATCGACTCTAGTGATAGGCATCCCTTCCCACTAGAAAAATCTCTCAGTGACTCACCCTTGAATACGAAGACTTCTTCATCGACCAATTTCTAAGTCAGTCAGAAATAAGAAATAAGGATGGAGGGACATCCTTTTGTAAAAGTTCAAGGTCTTTCGTCTTTCCACATCTCTTCTGAGACAGTGAGAAAATTCGAGACGATGCTCGAAAAAAAAATAGAATTCTCTATCAAGAAGTTGAGTGGAAGACAAATTTACCTTAATTCTCTGTTAAATTCGCTTCACTTTTTCGCTTTTATGTAGGTTTCCTTTCTTCTTCGGCTTTGTCTAGAATTTTTACTGAAGGAGAATCGAATTTTTTTATTGATAATTTCATTGATAATTCAGTAAGTAGAATTTCGCTAATTTAATTTCAGTGGACTTTGCTGATTTGAATGTAGATTAGGAATGAGATTCTTCCACTGTCTGGCTTTATTGGCACAATTATCCTTATCCGTGAAACATGTGACTATCGTTGATCATGCCTATAGATTAGAGAGGCAGTGAGATCACCTACAAGTACGACAAATTGCTCTTTGTTCTATTAGAGTGGCAGCCCTGTGTCAATAGGCGGTGACACACTGCTTCGTCAGTAGAAATCGAATTACCTTCCTCTGTTACAGAGAGACATTGAATTTCGAGATATTCCCTCAACAATAAGAGAAATTTTGATGCACGTCATACGAAGTATACACGACTAATTATGAATAATGTTAAACTTTAATTAAAGGCCATATAGAACTCGTATCTTTTATCGAATGGCTGATAAAGTCTGAATTGCCTATCATATGCGAATAATGTAGAGTATTGTAAACCAATAAAGTTCTATTATTGAATCTCTCGACACAATGAATTATATATATATATATGCCTTGAGGTCACAGCCGGAATGAAAATTAAATTATATGCGTTAATCCTTCAAACTGGTAAGTGGGAGAAATCCTTTCAATTAAAGAGGATGCGACACAATATAAGATTACAAATAAGTAAAGAAAGAATATTATATAACAAAAAAAAAGGGAAGAGATATAATAAAAATGCAGGATTACAAATAATTCTGAGAAAAGAATCGTGTACGTTAAAATACAGAGCAGGAAATAAAAAAAAGAGAGGGAAAATTTAAGAAATAGAGAAAAGTAAAGACGAGCTTGAAAGAACTTAAAGAAGCGTAAAATAACAAACAATAAATAGAAAGAATGGAAGCAGATGACAAGAAATGTGAAAACTCTTTAAATATTATATTTTCCTCATACCTCCCTGGGTTCAGTATCCATTTATTAAAGAGAGTTCTTTTTAGCAGTTTCTAGGACATGAAAAATTTGATATAAAAGGACGCGTGTATAGAAGATGAAGAAAAAAAATAGGAATAAAAGAACTTCGACAGGCGTTGCTCCGGAAGCGATGTGTTTACTGTCTCGTAACCAACGTCGTAATAAGGGTTGCGAGCAATTCTGTGAACCTCTAGACTATCTGCCTCAGTTTCCTCTTTTACTCGATGAAATGCCCTTGTTTTCCTTTCCATATTACGGAAATGCTGTTCGGGCAATGCACTCTATACAATCATTTTTATGGATCGCAAAATGAAATTTAAATCTTTGATAAAAGTAAAAGTTGTGGCTGCTATCTTAATTGTATTATTTTTAAATGTTTGCACGACTATGAAATTCTTTTCCTCGATAACCATAAACATTTTCCATTATCACAAAATGCTTTCACACATCTGCGCAGCATATAAAATGTAATAAATGAAAAATACGGTTTTATGATCGTAAATTTTACTTTCGAATTGATGTTTAATACACTTTTTCTCCTTTTCGATAAATTTAGAACTGAAAAATGTGAAAATAAGGACAGAAAGAAACTTTTTAAACGATTATATACTTAACTTTATGTTTTATGAATTGAAATTCATGAATGAATTGTAAATAAGCATTATGAATGATAAAGAAACGTACTCATTAATTAAAACACAATGAGTTCCCTTTTTTCTCTCCTACAATCAATTTTTTTGCCCTCGGTTAAAAAAGTGTCATTTTCTCTTTTGCAACGCGAAGTTTTGTTCGCGGAAGGTTTTCATCGCCCCTAGGGCGACATTCACTCGAGAAGAAAATTGGTTGATACCCCAGTAGTTATTGGGATTGTGACTAGGAAAAAAGACGCTTTTAACGCCGCAGGCCATAAAACAAAAGTGTTGAGAGCGACGAGAAGGAGGACAAAAACGTTAATTAACGTCGAATCAGGAGACTTTTAGTCACGAGAGAAAGATTAAGAAAAGGGGATAGATGGATGGCAATTTCTCAATGGATAATTTCACCCTTCATGCTTGAATATCTTTCTAATATAGACATATCACTCTGACGAAAACATTCACTGGAGGCAAAGTCCAAAATAATGGATATGTCGATTTTTTCATCACGAATGAGAAAAAGATTGCATTCTTAACTGTTTTTCCCTCTTTTTCATCAGGTTTTCTTCTTTTTTTATTACCTCGTTTACGGTTTTCTCCTCTTTTCTCTCAATTTCGAAACTCTCGAATTTCTAATTGGTCAAAAGTTGCTTTTCTCACCTCAATTTCGAGTATGACGACGAATAAACATTAGATGAACAAAGTTGTGGGTACTTTGTCTTTGAGAAGACAACATCAAACATCTCGAATTCTGGGGTTGAAAGCTATATATATATATATATAGCAAGTAGAAAATACATACCTAATAACCTAAGTGCTCTAGTTCTGGGGCTATTTTCTAAAATACGAGATAAGACTTGATGGAATATAGACCACGATAAGAACATTGTCGTGGTTTTATTGAGATGAAGCCTGGAAATTTTACTTTCGGGCTATTTAGATTTGTTTTACTATAAAACATATTTAATTATCTTGTTTTTGTATTCTTCAATATAGAAACATGATTAAACGCATCCTATATAGTGTAAAGTTTTATGTTTAGAAGTTTAGAAGTCGTTATGATCTTAGTCAGCGTCAAAGCGAAAACTTCAGCTGTGTCTTAGAGTCACATGAATTTTGTTGGTTCTTAAATATTTGATCGAATTTTATCATTCTAGTTTTGTAAATATTCTTATGAAATATTTTAAGATTCTTTAGAGAGATTATTTAAAATAGATTGAAGGCTGAAAGTCCAGGAAGATTAATTTATTTTTAAATATTTGAGTTCATCTTATCATCACAGATTTCAAGGTTTTATTCATCTTTTTCATTTACACTAAATCAAATGAATTTTGTAATCTTTTAAAAATATTATCGAGAGCTTCAAACGTGAGGAAATGTTTGTTTATACAAGATTCGAAATATTTTGATCAGCTAACTGTTTACATGAGATATTTCCATAAATTGTTACACAAAAACACGAAAAATGTGCATTTAAACTATTTTAAAAATTCCTTTAACATTTGATAAGTCAAACTTGTAGGATCAAAATTCCTTGTAAGGAATCCATATTGTGTCCTTGAAATATTGTGAAACCCTGACCGAAATGTGCAGTCGACCGTTTATTATGATGTCGAGATTCGTGAAATTTGCATATAGATACGCATTGTTATGACCCGTTGCTTCCGGTTCCGAGTAGGGAGTTCTCAACCCAAATGATCACTCATTGATTTCCCAAGTGGGTAGTATCCTTTCATTTGCTTATAAGATACATTCATCAAAAACAGCTAAAATACTATTTTAATGCCTTTTCAATATGCTAATTTGGAATTCAGATGATAATTCCATTTCAGATTTACGGAGCTTTATTCCAATTCTCAATTTTCCTAATTCGATAATCCGATAAAACTTGCATCAATGAATTCTCCATTTAATTATGTAATAATTACGCAGGCTTCACTCTTTTTTACCTTTCTGACACTTTTTTCGGCAAAATTAAATTTTTCCTACTTAATTCAGTAATGTGATAGGAAAAATTGCTTTCACTAACGTTTTGTTCTAATAAACATCAATCAAGTATTATGTTGCAGTTTGTGTTGCGAAATTTTAAGGGTTCCGAACTTCGATCAGTTAAAATTTAAGGCTTCCGGATTTCGATTTTTCGGTTACTTTCATACGTTTCGATCGTTCTTTACTTAATTCACTTAATTGTAATGATTCAGTATTTTATATACCACATTTTAATTTAATATAATAAAGTAAACTTATTCACCTCGAATAATCTGTTGCGCTGCGGAAAATTTAAAACAGAAGAGGACTTTAATGAAGAAAAATGAGAATTAACCATTTCTGAGGACAAAGTTCGGTAACTTTCTGTAATAATAAGAGTCTCAACTTTCTCAGAAAAGCGGATTGGTCTCTGATTCTATTTGACTTCCACTCATTTAGAACAATTTTGAAATACTTTAAAATTCAAGAAGATCTCAACTTTAAATAGAAACTCTATTTTTTTAAATATAGAAAACCATGATTAAAAAATCCTCCATTTAG
The DNA here is from genome assembly GCA_900474325.1 of Synergus umbraculus. Lineage (NCBI taxonomy): Eukaryota > Metazoa > Arthropoda > Insecta > Hymenoptera > Cynipidae > Synergus > Synergus umbraculus. The sequence goes on along the minus strand of UCOK01009608.1, from coordinate 10,697 downwards.
CTTTAAAAATTCCTACAAAGCATATCTCCACTCTTCCGAGTATTTGAGTCACTTTTTCTAAAAGAAACTTCAAAAAAAAGGGCAAGGTTCATTTTATAAAGAGCTAGTCAGATTCATTTGATGTAAAACCAAAGACGAAGAGAAAAGTTTTCTTTTCGACCCTTTTTCATCTAGCCTTACTTCCGTACTTCACCTTTAAAATTTTATAATCTGCTCTCTTGCCTCCTGATGTGAATTAAATTTACCTCCCAAATTAAATATACATTCTTTACATATTTCTTATTTATATTTTATAGTTTTTTTGTTATTAACGTTTATTTTTAAATTCCTGAACAATCGAAAGTATAAAAAACTGTTTGATCGGATTGGATACTTTAAGTTGATATACTTGAACAATAAAATAGTGGTTCTTTTGCCCCAGGCACAGTGCAGTGGTCCCGTAACTACTAAACTAAAGAAGTTTCATTTCCTCTCTCATTTTCAGAGCTCGAGAAATTTCGATATTATCGAATGACCTTACCACACTAGAAGAAAAGTGAGACTTATAAATCGCTCTTTTTATGAGATGTTCCATTTTTCTTATTACTTTAAAGAAACTGCCTGGAAATGTATTAAATGTCTTTTCTAATTCTCCGATTGAGCCACTCCAGTTTTGCTATCAAAACTGCAACTCTCAATCCTAATATTTTTCATTTTTTTCCAATTCCTTTTTAAAAAGTTACGTCACCATATATATCGAAAATTTTAAGGAATACCATCTGATTTTACAAAAATTAAAGGTATTTATTTTAAAATAGACTAGAATCGGAGATTTCAAAACTTTAAATAGCTCTCTTCTAAAATGACAAAGGAAATACGTTTTGTAATTTTATTTTATGATGTTTGAAGTCATAGCGCAACACTGATTTGAAGGGTATTTAATCAGTATGAATTAATCTGAACCGAGAATATGTTGTAGATTTATGACTGCTGTAAATGTTAACGCAAAACATAAAGACGTAAAACTATATACATATATATATATATGAGGAAACATTACGTATGGTATCCTTTGGTATATAAACGACGTGGGTGGCACATCCTTAATTTTCAGTCACGTTCGCTATAACCAAGAATTTAACTATTTCGCAGATCGTATTTCTTAGATAAAACGACGAAAAGCTACTACCAACTTGCTCGTTGTGTGTAGTAAATATCTAGTTTGCAATTTCACCAACTCGACGTCCACTAAAAACGAGAACCCCGTTTCATCTTAAGCTTCTCAGTTTTCTTCCAACGTAACTATTTCCTTTCTATATAAAATTTAATTTTGTTTAAAAATAAATATATACAGATCATTAAATTCCAGAGAAAAGTAATTACAAAATATTTATCTTTCTACCTGGAACCGAGAACAAAATACAATTAAAATTTAATTGGTATAAAAAACATAGAAATGTGCATCAGCAAAAAAAAAATAGAAAGATTGCCATAACTTTGGAAAGCCCTTGAAAATATAAGAGAGTCGTCACTTTAATTATAATAGCATTCTCTGAATTTTCCTATCTCTTATTATTTTCTACTCAAGTTGAGTCTCCTAAAATTGAATTTCCAATCTCTTCATCAGAAAAAAATTATGCAAACTTGTAAGGAGAAGAATTTTAAAAATCGATAAAAATGAAACAATATGTAAAATTCGTTTTAGATGGGAATCGGAAATACCAATCGTGCTCTACTTAATGAGACTTTAAAAGTTTCGGGAGCTTCTGCCAAAAAACGAGGAACGTACTTATTACCCGTAAATCACTCGAAGATAAATTGACTTCTCAAATCTTTTTTTAATTATTACACTGATCTCTCTATTTTATCTCAAGGAATGAGCGAATAACGAGCAATTTTCGTACTTTGTAGCATATTGTAAATGAAAGAGCCTCTTCATATTTCTAACAACGAGTTTCGATTTCAATTATTATGAGGTGATGCTATCATAATTGAAAGATTTTAGTATCTCCTTGTGGCAAATTTACGAGAAAAACGAACGTTTTGAGATCAAAGTGTCACATTTATAGTCTTTTTAAGTATCTGATAAAGTGCAGATAAAGTTTACTCACATTGGAGATTTAGGATAAACCGAGGATATAAACTTCAATGTACAGTTACGATTTTTCTCTATTTTTTTTTTCATTTCTATATTTAAATATTCAAAATTAAACATTTCCGAATGAATAATGCAGTAGTCAGTTTGCAATGTCTAATTACTTTCATATAAAGTAAGATCTACGTGCTCTACTAAACATACATATAGTTAGCAGCATTAACTGTTGTTACACTTTGGAGATAGTTTTGATCGCTTAGACTTGCTTCTGGTTTAATTTGCTGATGTTGTATCTTCAAAAGGGAGGCACTGAAGTGGAATATCTATTAGAAGAGAGTTCCGTTAGGAATTAATAATTACATGAAACTCGAGACAGGCAAAATGATTGTATATTGAGAATATTAATTTAAAATTGTAATTTTATAAATGAGAATCTACCCTTACATTAAAAATGTGTTCGACACATTTTATCATGAAAAAATGTAAATTGATATAAAGTTGACTACATTATACCCGAAAGTTTGGAGCTGTAAAGATTCATCACATCCCGGAATTCATAAATTCCACCGTATTTAATATTATTAGACTTAGCTCTCAATTTAATATCTTTTCAAAAGTTCATGATAAGCCGTTATATAAACTTTCTCAAAACTAGTCCAACGGAGGAATTTTCCCGCAGTAAAGCATGAGGAAAAGTGTCTGTTTTCACAGAGAACTGAGAAAGATTTTCATCCGCAGTAACCACCGCGTGTAATGGTAAATTTCAGTCGTCGGGAAAAAGTTTTGCACTTACCCCTTCATTACTATGCCAACAAAGGGAAAATTATAAATTCTGGCCTGGCACTTAGGGCGGACTAACATCATTCCTTTTCATGAAAAGTCGCAGCCGTTTCCCTCTCATAAATTCTTTTCCGAGGAAAAATCCAGCTTTTAATTATTTTCTGCACTGATTTGAGTTTCAGAGAGTACTTGACTTATTGATTAAATAGAGTTTGTGAAATTGCTATAGACGCTCGAAGGAGCAGCCAGAAAGATTTCATACACTTAGAAAAAAATGTTTGATATTAAAAAATAAAATACTTTTTTTAGCCAACAAGAAAAATTGTTTTTTATCTACCATTTCTTTATCAGCAAACGGAAATTGACACATTTTTACCTTATCTTCCACATATTCTATAATAAAAAAATGAAAAAGGGCTGAGAAAAGAAAATAGAAGGAAAGTTTTAAAAAAAGTTTTGTGAAGCATAGGGGTTGGGAAAAGGAGGTGGGAAAAGTGAGTTTGAGAAGGAGGCTTGCAGAAATTTGAAGAGACACTTCCTTTATTCTTCCTTTCCTTTTATCTCTCCAATTTTTGAATCTGGAGCTCTCAAGTCTAGAATTTTCTCATCCATCATCCATCATATTCATTTTTCATGTTATATTTTTCGTATTTTAGTGACAGAAGTGACATTGGATGCATCCCACAGCCAAGAATTTTCGTAATTAGTCCCGACGGTGAATAATATGTCCAATAAATAATCCCGCTGGCGGTAACCTTCTCGCGGGTTCAACTTACTACTTACACTATTGCATTTTCGTTATCGAACGATGAATTTCCAGCATTAATCGCCCTCTCAGCTTCACGAAAATGCTTGTAAAGTCTCCTAAATGCCATTCCTATCATGAATTATATCACAAATTTTGTGTTTTTTTTTTATATCTTACTATAATTAATTACATATTCTTATAATATTATTCGGGATAGCATTTTTAGAAGTCTGCATCAAGGTTTAAGATTTTCATAACACAGGAGCGAGATAAATTTATATCACCGTATAAAGCGGAACGCAAATAGCGATTTCATCACAGCAAGAAGTGAGACTTGAAAAGCTATAGTCTTTACGACCACAACATAGTTTTGTGTTTCAGTTTTTATGACTCATCCGAGTTGCAAAACGCGCCACTGAGAGCTATTTTCCTTCATCATAATGTATAATTCAATATATTTTAAGAAAACTGTAATCAGTGGATGCTCGATCGGAAAAAATGAAGATTCGAATTCAAAAAAGTTTGTTACAATTTTATTAGACTAGAATAAGAAAAAAGTTGGATTTTACTTCAAGTTACGTTATAATATAATAGTATTTTCCAGCCGTTTGGATTCAGAGAAGTTCCAGACGTTCAACATTTAAAGCAAGCGAAGAGAAAATAAAAAAAGAGTTTTAAATGAAAGAGAGGAGGTTTCGAAGTTTTCTTCAATCAGTCGAATCTCTTTCCTTCTTTTTTTTTTTCAAGCGTAAAAAGTAAAGAGAAACCCAGACGAGAAGCTAACTGTGAGAACTAATCGTTTTACTAATTGTAAGAAATATCCTCTTTTTATTGTCCGCCACTTAAGTACTAAAGATACAAAAAGAAAAAGAAATCTCGATCGGAAAATACTAATTGGAAAACAAGTTTCTATAGTTAAACTATACAACAGTATTTATAATTCACTCATAACATTCAAGCTAATCTGTATTATTTGAAATCTTGTAAATTATAAAAAATAACTTTAAAAAAAACAGATAATTTGAATATTTTTCTTTATAAAGCGTCTTTTCTTCCAGAGAAAAAAGAAGAGAACGTATAAGGATATGAATCTAATGGCGTGGTTTGAATAGAATAAATTTGACCCAGTTGCAGGGAATTATACTGAAATCTCTAAGCATTATAGATACCCGGAGAAGAATTGCAAATGGCAAAGACGAATGAAGCCGCGGTTTTGCTACGTCGCAAAATCCAGGCAAAGGCAGGAACTTTTCCATCCTATAATTTAAGTTAAAAAATGAAGCCATCTTTCATAAAAGATTCAAAGCAGATTTAATTTCTTCAAGAATATTATTTCTTAGTCTCCCTTACTTTAAACTATATTAGATGTAAATTTATTTTTTTTTGAATAAAACTGGATAATCATTCTTAAAAAATTTTGTTTATGAAAGAGTATCTAATAACAGTAAAGTGCCGTTTGTTGTTGCGAGAGAAAGGGGACGTGATGAGCTTTCAGGTACGAAAATAAAAGCACCTTAATCTGGAGCACGTTCTACATATATGCATATATATATATGACACTCACCCTTTTAGAAAAACGCTTGTTACTTTAAATCCAGATAGCAATAACGAGTTATGCAGCCCCTGCAAGCTTTGAAGCCTCGTGTGAAACTAAAAACTTTGTTTCACGCTTTCTACATCAAAGAACTCTGCCAAAAGGCACTTTTTCGATAATATGCAGGATCTCCGATTGCTTTGCTTTTTCTGTTAAATCGATAATAAAATAAAAAATGAATTCTCAAAGCAAAAGCAAAACGTTAACTCGATCGCTTTTGAATTATGAAAGGTATGTTTCCAACAATAAGATTAAGGGATATTTATTTAGAGATAAGTGAAATTTATATTTTCGCCGAGCTTGAACTTTAAAGGCTATATAAGCGGATATAAGATCCTACATATAAAAGGACAATTCTGTACTGGTTCCACAATAGCTGCGGTTTACTTCCTTCTTTGCTGACGTTGAACGTATTTTTGTCCTGTTCCTGTTTAATTTATGTACGAGGTTCAATAAATCCGAGAATAAATCTCGACAACTTTCTGAAGTTTTCGTATTCTCTTTTTTTGCTCTAAAAATATATTTCTATTCTAAAAAAATATTCTGATATATAATATACATATTTGAGAAGAAGAAATTACTCCTCCATCCCTTAAAAGATACTTGATATTTCTGGACTTTATCTAACAAAATTTTCACCCTTGTGGACAGTTTGGATGAAATATCATACCGTTCTTTTTAAACTTGTATTGAATTTGACATTATAAAAAAATTAAGTGAAGGGAAGAGAGCAAGGAGCGAACTTTCTACTCTACGGAGATACTAAAAGAGATTAAAGTGATCCGCAGTGGGGTCAGCTGTCGGGTTTCATTCTTTTCACTTTCTTGAGTTTCTAATCAAAAGGGAAAAAGAGTGTTAAAAAGAATATGGATTTTATCCTTTTTGTCCTTTATAGAAAAGGGTCGAATTGTGGAGTCTTTTGAAATCCTTTAAATCCCTTGGAATATTTTTTGGATTTAATCTAACTTCTTTTTAGATTGGTTTTAAAGTTACCGTTAATTTGTAATTGTTCTCCTTTCATTGAACCTCAATTGTATGAAAATTGATTGAATTTCTATTGAATTGAAAATATTCTTTCGATAGCACTTGAATATTGTTTTTATTTCCCTTGAAATTGCAATCCTCGTAAAAGGAGCCCCACAGAGATTTACAGGCAAAATAAAGATGATCATCCTTTATGAAAAAGTAGTATTGGAAGAATATTGGAAAAGTATTGGATTCAATATTTCTCTGATATCAGTAAATATGAAGGGGATAAAAAAAGTATATTATTATATATTTTCAGGTGGATCGGGCGGAGAACGAGGAGGCCCAGGGGGGAGGTCTGGCGCCATCTTCCGCTTACTGCAGCGGTCCATCCGGTTCGAGAATGGGCCCAGGGCCCGATTCAGGAAGCAGTGGTCTGTCTTCGGCCCCGCATTCGTTGGCCACGTCGCGCGACGAGGAAGACGACGAAGACGAGGAAAGTAGTGGAAGAAGAAGTCATGGTGGATCTCGGTAAGTCCTCAAAAAATGCAAATGTGATGAAATTGAAAAATTACCTGCTTCACACAATGCTCTTTGTAAAATGTAAAGTAGTACGCAAAAGAATACTCAAAGCAGATCCCAGTGAAAAATTGGAGAAGATATAATTTTTATTTCATTTTGAATATCTTCATACTGAATTAATGTTGTGTATGTGTGGAAATTTAGTAGATAATTAATGTAATTCATTAAAAATATTTAAACTTAAGAAAAAACCTTTGGGCACAGAATTGAAGAGATGCTCTTGAAAAATAATTTATTAAGAAAAAATGTAATATAGTTGCACGATTTTGTGAAAAGTACTTTTACAAAAATCCAACACAAAAAACCATGAGAAATTCGATCTCTTTTTTTTTTATATACGAGTGAAAAAGCTGCAGTTTCATGATCTGAGGTCTTGTTCATCTAGGAAATCCGAGTATGAAAATGCAAATTTTCACACCTTTTTTAAACAAACATAATCTGTGTAATTTCATGCATATTCAACCAGTTTTCTTCAACTCAGAAATTCCGAGTGTAAATAAAAAAAACGACAAAAAAAAAGCAAGAAAAAAGTCGAAGTTGTCCTCGCTTACTCTTTTCCATCCATTTTTTATTATTTTTTGACTTGTTTATAGCAGGAATGTCAGAAAAGGAAAAATGGGCTTAACTGTGATATGCAAAATCTCCTTCGTATTTTATATTTATCTCTAATCTAATCCTTATATCCTAATCTGTTTGAGGAACATCCCAATTTTTCAATCTCTTTTTTATAAAAAAGATAACTTTACTTTCTCATGAAATGAATTTTCCAGATGAGTTTTTATATAAATAAAATTGTGCCATAAATAAAATTCTATCAACGAAATTACTAAGAGTATTCTTTTCATAATCGATTAAAAGAAAATTAATTGGCCATTAAAATTTTTCTTTTTATTCTGTGAGCACTCAGTGAGAATCATAAATTTATTAGCGAGCTATCCCATTAGAAGGCAATATAAAAGAGAAACAGTGGTAACCAGTTGTTATACCAGGGAGATTATCACTACTCACACAGCACAGCTTCCCCCATTTTATCGAATATGTATTCATTGCCACAGAAAATTCTGGGAAATTGTTTTATTAATTTTTCTCTTTTATTGAATAAGAGAGTAACTTTTTATAAGTTGAATTATGGAGGGAAAAGATATCCAATTGTAATATTTATTAAATAAACTGAAGAGATCGAATTCTTATGATAATATTTCGTTCCATCATCCTTGAGACAATTGTAGTGATTATTCTACAAAATTGAATAAAAATAAAAAAAGAACAGATAACAATAATCTGTTTAATAAGATTTTGGCGATTAGGAAAGGCACTTCCTCTTAAAATTTAGAGGTCCACAGGGAAGAGTTGTTATATATCCTGGCGGGCCTATTAGCCATTTCGCCCCACTTAACTTTGATTGCCCAATGAACTTTATTGATCTGAGAAACTAATAGTTGATTCAACCACAGGACATTTTCCTTTCGCCTCTTGGGACGCAAGGGTCGTCTATTTTCAATAAACAGCTGTAAGCATCCTTCGAGATTAATCCTGAGATTTCCAGACAAGTTTCTCGCTTCAGATTTAGCACCCATCTCAATTATTCATATAAGTACCAGGGAATTTAATCCAAAGCGAAAAAAAAATTTTCAGCGAGGGGATTCGAACCCCGGACGTCATCTAATTTGCGCGTTTTTCTTTCGCAGGAATGCGGACATAGAAGGAACATCACAAATGGAAAATTCCTCAGAACTAAAACTTAAATCAATGTATTCAAATTCGGATACCAGTGAATTAAAATTAAAGCGAATAAATGTCGAAAAAAAATGTCCGGCAGTGGGTTTCGAGCCCCAAACGGTCGGAATTCTTCCGGGACCTAAGAGTTTGACGAAAAATTCAAAGTTGCTTTTCTCGGAAACTAATTCTCGCAGGTAAAAAATCAAAAATAGGTACTTAATCAATGTTTAGCTAGTTTTAAACTACGATACTAAATGAAATTTATTTTGAACTTTTTTTTTCAATAATTGTATCTCTACTCTTTAGTAATATTGACAGGTTCTAGTGAAAAAAAATTAGCAAGAGAGAAGACCGTTACTTGCTGCTTTTTAATTAAAAGGCCTTCTTATTTCCTCGATTTTCTTTCGCAGGAAGGGGGAGAAAGAAGGGACCGCAAAAATCAAAAGGGCAGAAAGGAAGACGCTAGGATTCTCCTCTTGGCGCCTCCAAGTGAAATATAGGTACGCCAACGAATAGAGTTCAGCGATCAGAGCAAATATAGTATTGCAAGTAGAGAAATACTATTTTCAGAAAGAAAACATTTTTCTCAGGACAAAAATGTGACCCTTACATATTCGGAATTTCTCGTCTTTATTCTGTTTTCACTGAATAAGAGCAAAACTGACTTTGCTTCAGTTTCTTTGTTCGTCTTGTTGTCGAGGAAAATAATTCTCCATTGACAAAGAAATTTATCGATAAATTTTAACAATAATAATATAATAATAATAATAATAATATTGAAAATCATTAAATTCTAAAATCTAAATTATTGATAAATTTCTTTGAAATGAAAAATAATTTTCCTCATTGTAAATATATTCACACACGTTTTTGTACGTAAAGCACAATGGAATTGAAAAGTTCAACTGTAAATTGTTAAAGTGGTTTATGAATGCATGAAGCAAATAATCGTCTAGTATATTAGAGGCTGACATGATAATACTAAATTATGTGCATTTTCAAAAATTGCACAGGTAAAATATTTCAATAAATGAAAACATTTGACCGGAGAATAGTTTTTTCGCTGATGATATTTTTGCTTCTCAGTTATTTTTTGATGCTACTTAGTGCATGATGCAGTTCAGAATAAAAAATTATCAAAATGATAAAATTATTAAACCATTCTAGAAATCATGAAAATGTAAATTATTGCTCATTACGCAATGCAGAACTGAAATTGACTGTGTTTGATACTCCTCGATAATCAACGTTAACCGGAAATTTCCTCGCGGTTCACACTCAACCTGCGAAATTCAGATTCAATTAGGGGCGACGCTTATACTCTCGTGACCTAAAATACATATATATATATATATATATACATAAAACTGATATAATAAGAAAAGATTAAGTACAATTAACTTATATATTTCATAAAAAGTTCTATTAGCGCCGTCATAAATGTTAATTTAGCTGTGATACAAGAAAGTAAAAGAAGAACAATATAAAAGATCTCGAACAATTCCACAAAGTGGCGTGATCCTGTGAAAGTAAGAAGGGAAAAGGAACTCATAAGAAACAAATAAAAATCAGGTTAAACGAGACTATACTCAAGACTCGTGAGTCGAGAGCTTTACAAAGCTCTGCCATTTTATCTCCTGTATCCTGACGCGAGCTTTTATGCCATTTTTAATGTTTTTTTTTGTTCTTCCGCGGAATTCTTTGATGCTTTTTGTGGAGAGAAAAATGAACCTTCGTGTAACAATGCAACGCCACTTAAGAAGAAAAGAGAGACCGAATTAAGGGATCTTGGTGCTGAGAATGGTACAAGAAAATGGAAAATAAGTGAATTTCCCGCGAAACAAGGGCGCGAGTGCCGGATGCACTTTTCACGGAACCGATTTGCATAAGAAGCTTCTTGTTTATATAAACAAAAAAAAAACAACTCTCCATACTTCTCGAAAGCTTCTTCTCCGTCATTGTTATCTTTTTATCGCGGAAAAGCAAACAATCTTGACATATCGAATAAGCAAAACAAGGAAATGCGAAATAGGGGGATCTGATTTTTGGAAATATTATTTTTTAATATGTACTAGCAGACCAACACGTGCGCTACGCGCACGATTATTTCTTTAATTTCTTACAAATTCCACGAGGAACTTTAAAATTCCTTAAAAATTTCTTAAAATTTCATGAAATCCTTTTAAAATTCAACTAAATCTTTTAAATATTATACAAATCTCTTGTAATTACTT